>JASANE010002106.1:0-130787 GCA_030248225.1 Trileptium ribeirensis
CAGCGAAAATGTAAAAGGCGAAATGAAATGAACAAACCCACATAAAAACTAAACTTAGAATAAAACTAAACAAATTATTAATATATTTTAGATAAACCTATTTAAGGTTAAAACCATTCAATGCATCAAAAATTACGGCTTTACAAAATCTAAGTAAAGAAAATCACTGTCATAATTCCAAGAAAAACATCTATTCATAGCAAGTGACGAATACAGCCCGCGAACACTAGTCCTGTTAAATTGGCATGGAGTGATGAAGACATGGTCAGTAAGCCTGATTTTAGGTAGCAAGATTATGGAAAATGAAGAAATCAACAAGGTTGCAGTCAAAATTACAAACAATGCAGGAAGAGAAACATTAATGGATGAATAATCAAAAATACGGCAGCCTGTGGAACAAATATGGATTCACACTTTTAAATGACAGTCTTTTTGTTCAATATCGCCAACAAAAAGACAGTTTGCCATTCTTTTATCCAAAAGGAATATTACAAAAAGTCGGTATAAACTACGAAACCAAACTTATTCCAGCGTATTTGTGTACGTAACTGTTTTAACGATTAAATAAAATTATGCAAAAAATTTCGTGTTTTAATGAATCACGGGCAATGGTATATCAAATGAGTGAATAGCACTGCTCACGCTGATGCATTAGTTACGTATTTCTTCAATGTACTTAACAGATTATATGGCTAAAATATCAACTGGAAATGTGTCTCTGTATTCAAAATTGTTGGCATGCAAGTGTACCAGGCCGTCCCGGCCCGTTACGCGTATTTTCCATGATTTGGGTGTCAAAATTAACCAGGAACACCAAGGAATTCATTTATGGGATAGGAAGGATAATGTCTGGTGCCGTGGGCCAGTGGCAACATTGTTTTGCGTAATTGTGCTACCTTTTTACCTTGTGTATTTTATTATATGATGCCGTAAGCTATAATTTGATCCGTTTTTATCATTTGATGCCGTATGATGCCGTATGCTATAGTTTGATCCGTTTTTATCAATTGATGCCGTATGGTGCCGTATGCTATAATTTGATCCGTTTTATCATTTGATGCCGTATGCTATAATTTGATCCGTTTTACCATTTGATGCCGTATCTTATAATTTGAGTATCTTTTTACCTTTATTTGTTAAGTACTTGTATGATCACCGGGACCAGTGTTATGATTCGGACGAAATAGGGAGAATTAGGCTGTTTCAACCGATTTGTGAACCTGGATATAGAGCCCCGTACCCATAAAAAAAGGGAATCAAGAAGAACCCAATCAATCGTCAGTACACCTTAAAGCCGTGACGGTTAGGACCGTCCGGGAATATGAGGCCCCTGGCTGCAGGCTCAAATTAACAAGTTTGTAGAGATAGAAATTGAAAATATCAAATTTACCTAGTTTTAGCTGTATACTAAGCAATGGTCACGGGATACAACAACTCGTAACAAGCTGACATTACACGTACGGTAGCTTTCGAGATTACAAAGGACGACGGAACTCGAGTTAATTTGACGGCCCATAACCGTCTAGTGTACCATGATCCGGGAAAATAACCGGAGCATGTGGATAGAGCATTGTGAGGACTATTGTTTAAATCGAATCGCCCCGGATAATACCCGTACCTCGCTCGTAAAGTACAAAGATAATCGCTACTCACGCTAAGTTGGGGTGTCAAGACAGAAACAGGACTATTACTTTCCATATACTTATAACATACTATATATGTGTGTATGTGCCTCTTAGCCGACTGCGTACGATCACAAGGCCCTGTGCCTTCCCTCACAACCGTGAACGCCCCTCCCTGAGCATATTTCAGGTAAAACCGCCCCTTTTCTTTATTACCCCGTTGTAACACACAACTGATGCAAGCCCCCACCCTTCTAAATCCTCGTCTTCCCACCCCATTTCTGAACCGGTGCATGCGACCCCTCGTTTTGCTCATCGTGACCACACAAATCCAACGACGTGCGTCGGGCCTTCGCCCGATTCTCCGCTGACCCGCTGTAGTCAGTCAAACGTGCCTCGATTTCTGCCGTCAACCACTAGTGGGCGCAGATAATCCGATATTTTTCCTCGTAACTCCAAAACGGGCGAACCGCCCTCATTGTGTTCGTCTCGTTGACACATCTCCAAAAATACCCGGCGGGCCATCGCCAGTCGCCCCGTTAACTTCGGACGTCCAACGAAAGCGCTGCCACTCTCTCTAGTAGCGACAAATTTAGCGCCCCTTTAACCCCTGCCGTTCGAGCCATGATATCACCCCTCATTCGAACCGCCTCCCGACGGCGAGTCCACCGATACCCGGCGGGTGTCGCTCCGCCCAAATGTTAACGAGGTAGAGCCCGCTAAAGCTCCCCATACTTATATGCATTAGAACCCATGTGTGGGTCCCGACCCGCTATTACGTCCACCCCCCTTGTGTTTGGTATCAATCGGTCCCGCTCTTCGTCCTGGGACCGAATCTCACCTCAGCCTCTCGAAATTCCCCCGATTTTCCCCTGTCCCACTGCCCGCCCGCATCCCGTCTCGCTCTCGCCGTGACCTTGTTGTCCTTTTTTCGTTGTTTTCTTTCGCCGCTTTCCCTAACCGACTTCTTTGGTCGGTAGCCGTTGTTTTTGTTGTTGTTGTTGTTGTGCTGGGTGTGTTGTGTGTGTACTCGAGCAACCTCTCTGTCGCTCGTGTCGCCGTAATGTCTAGTATGTGTTCGTGTGTATGTATATGTGTGTATACATGTAAGTATGGATATATATGTATATATATATGTGTGAGGACATGACATGAATCGGACGGACGAGGACAAAACGTACAAATTTCGTTTAAATTTGTAAGTTTTGCGGACGGACTGGACTTGGACGATTTGAAAGAAAGGGGGATGTGTTTAGGGCCCTTCTGTGGCTTTCTGAAGACTCAGAATACGTCCCCTGACTCGCTAGGAGTCCCTTGGGAGACGCTCTACTCCCAGCCCCGACATTGGTAAATTCCCGTCATCGGTCCTCCCTCGGAGGCGTGAAAACCAGCGTGATCATTTGGAAACCGCAAAAGAACGTGGTTTTTTCTTGATGGTCTGAGGTGTCCTCATGAAAAGGGTTACTTTCTACGTTGTAATTAGCTTGGTTAGGAGGGCGGCATATCGAAACCATAAAGACCACGTTGGTAGTTGCCGATTCAAAGTAGGATTGGACGATCAAACAATCCAAAAAATTAGGCAGATTGTCACGCTGATTTGAATTGAGGAAGGATATTGCGTGACCCGAAAATCGCTGCTAGAGGTTTAAAGGCGGCGCCCGGAAGTCATTCAAATGTTGTGGGCGTTGGATCCGATTTCAAAGCACATCCGGGGCTAATTGCAGGAAACTAGAGCTTTAAAGCTCACATTTCATGACAAAATGTGGGCTGAAATCACAGATGGCTGGCCTCCGAGTACTCGGAGGGTTCAAGTTTGATGTCGGCAAGTACGATTGAAGGCTACTTTCCCTAAGGACAATGACGGCTTACGCTAGCTTCCGGAAGTCTCCAAGACTGGACGCCGAAGAAGGAACCCAAAAAAGTGGGCGTCCAGAAATCGGCAACGATTGGACGGCGACAAAATCGCAATCCTAAACTATAGACGAAAATTCCGAGCTTACGACCAACGCGTCGACTCTTGGCATCAGTTCGAATTCGGCTTCGCGGAGTTCTATCGACTTTACTGATCGGCTCCGACGCAGTATTTCATGTTTACGTATATGCTATTTTTCGGTTTGCTCTGCTTTCTCTTCATTTACGCTTCGAGTCGGGATCGATCGTGAAGACTTCCGCGTAGGCTTTAGCCTCTCGAAGTGGGTTCAGTTATTGCTCAGAGTTCATATGTGTGAGCAAGAAATTGTGTCTTACAGGGGTTTGCTTCACTGATGTAACAGACAGGAACAGGCCATTCGATTAGGCGTACCTGGAATTTAAAGTGGTTTCCCCTTAGCTAGGTAGATTCACTAACGCTTGAGTTGGACCTGGCCACTCCAGTGGAAATTTTCACACTTAAGTCTATCTGGAATTAGTACCTGGTGTCGGATTCCGAGGCAGAAGCCCGAAGAGTTTTGAGTGCTCAAGTGTAGAGCATTGCGAGGACTAGCCAGATGCACCGAAGTCCTGCGGATTCCCCGTGGTCTTAGGTAAGGCAGCACAAAACGGACGGTTCCCGTCCATGTTTTACATGACTCGCAGTTACTGAGATGGGGTCATCGAATTTTGCTGAGCCGACCACGGTGAAATTCTCAATGTTTCTGAGCTGAAATAATAGGGATTTGTTTTATCTTTTGCCGTTACGGTTTCCAAATTCACAGCTTAGTTGATCGTTCGACGCTCATGCCGTGTTTGAGCTCGGACAGAAATGTAGCTTAGGAACGGAGGACTAGCCTCCGTTGGCTCTAGGAAGCCCCTAAACTTTCCTTTATTCTACTGAGTTAAGAAATTTTGGGCATACAAAAAGATTGAACAAATTCTAAGTATCCTAGCTTGAGATTAAGGTGTTTGCTGTTCATGAGGAGTTATTTTACCTAGCTCGTCTCGGTACAACTAGCGGACCCATTAGTTCATAGCGATCTGGTGTTCATTTATAAAATAAATAACTACAGAGTCAGGACGCCGGTTTCTTGCAAACGCAGTGGACAGATTAACCAAACCCGATACTCACTCGAACAGCTGACCGAAGCAATGTTAAACGACCATCCCTCCTCGAATGAACCTGATAAACGGCCGGCGGGGCGATGCCCCCAGCCATCGAAAAATTACGCTAGACCTATTTGGTGCCGCGTGCAAACAGTTTGCAATTAAAACACCACAACCCCACCCCCGAAACTACTTTGCTAAAACAATCAAGTTTACGGGTGTTCACCATAGCATAGTGATATGGTCTTCTCTCGAGGCCAATGTCCAAAAATTGAACAAAGTTAAATAAGCCGATGGCAGGCCTTATCGCCGTATTCAGTCAGTGCCCTTGTGGGAGAAGCACCTTCTGTTCCCGCCTCCAAAAATTTAAAATATTTATTCCCCATCCCAATAAAGAAAACTAATTGCCTCGCCCCGGCCATTTCGCCCCCAAGTCGAGCGAGTGCCAAACCCCGATTTTTCTTTGAAGCGAGTTGATCGGTGAGTTTGGTTTGATTTCACTATTTATCCTTAGTTGCCCGTTAGGCTATGTACTACGTGTGACCACGCTCTAGTTTTCCCTTTCATTCATTTTCCTTTTTCCCTTTAGCAGATTCGATCCTGCACGGGGAATTTAAGCCCGCTGCAGAATCATGAGTATTAAACAGTCGACTATGCGCGTCTGCTAACATCGACAACTACGTCGATGATAACTCGACTGCACTACGCTGCAGTTGAGACACTGCAATACTGCAGTGTACTAGGACGACAAGATAGGCGATAGGGAGAGGCAAAAAGAAAACAACCAACGAGAAAAGAAAGGACGCAGACGCGTCCAGGGCCAACCGCCCCGTGCCTCGTCGCTTAGTACGACCCCAATGTTAGCAAATAAGATCGGGTAACCGATCGGCAGGGCGCATACTGCCCGTGTGTTGCGCCCCCATTATGCCTCCTATGAAATAGGCCACGGAACCGAAGTAAATTGAGATAATCAGGCTCGCCCCTGGGGGCGGCCCCGAAAATAGTGTAGGAGATCGCACAGTGTTATTTCTCATTACGATCACGCCCCACCGTTCAGAATCTGATGAAATATTCCACCCCCTCTTCTGTTGTTCCCCTTTCGGTCAGTCGTACTGTTTGGTAGGCAAAGTTACCCGAGACAATGACTTGAATCAACGTGTAGACGTTACCGCAAGTGAATCGCTAGGACAAGTTAGTCGGCACACCCAGAAGTGTCATATCGCCGATATTTTCTTGAGTACTATCCAGACAGTGTTTTTGTGCTGCCAGAGTAGAGCTCGCATAGTCAAGCCTTGTCGCCGTTCTTTCCCTTAACCCGTCTAGTGTCCGTCATCGCTTGCAAAAAGGTAACGTCGTTGAAGGTGGCACGCTTTAAGGAGCATTTTTCCGAAGCACTCTAGGGCGCCTGCTTATCGTGCCCCATAGCTGAAGAGCCGCTAACATTGAGCCGAAGCAGGGATAACCGCCCCTAGTCCGTGCACGAGCGGGTATCTGCACGCTCCGTCCCTGTTCTCTGTTCTCCCTTTAACGTCGTATGCCCCATAGTCTATTGAACGGAAGCGACAGCCGCGAGTTACTACTAAGCTCCCACGACTTGACTCACTTAGTCCGCCTCGATAGCCGATAGGAAACACTCGTCCCAACGATAAACCTTGATCATGTAAATAAACTTTGTATCATAGGCACCGAGTACGGTTTTAATTCATACCGAGACGATAGGAAACTGCTGGTTTGTCCGCTCGGACGAGCAGGCACTGCCCGCCACGGCTTGTGGGCGAGAATGTCCCAAGAAATGGCGTGCATGGCCTTCTGTTATTCTTGTTTGATCATGTGAATCGAGGAATAAAATTTTTAGGAGTCGACAAGCAAATTCAACCCGCATTCCCCGCTGGCTCGAAAAGTTCACTAGGGACTTTCTCATACACTTTGCTTCAACTAAACAGAAATCACACTAGTCAAATTATCAGTTCCCAAAACTGAATTTATTCAAGGACTCAGGCCACGCCGTCAACCTTCCGACATTAAACTTTCAGGGCTCGGCGAAACCCTGTGGGGGCCACAATGGCTACAATGCTCTAGCACGGAGCATATCAGGATCTTAACTAGGCAAAACCACTTGAGTTTCAATTTTCTAGGGCAATTTTCATCTTTTATTCCAGCGTTTAACACAACTGAATTGAACATAACAACTTCCGATGAGTCTATGATAGGGAACGACGGCTAAGCTCCATGGCCTGTGAGCAGGTGTCGGTGCTAGCCTCCCTGGTGGACTTCATAAATTATAGCAGAAACTAGACACGTGCGCAACCAATCGGGCGGGGTACGAACACACCCCGTGAAGCGCGCCTGCGGCCTGCTAAGCTGCGTAGGTTCTTGGGTCTGACCAATAATAGGGTTAAAATTTTTAGCATTCACGGTCGGCCATTGAGGTTACGATAGCCGGGGTCGTATGGGCTTGGTGTTAGGAAGTTGCGCCGTGCACTTGCGTCCCGTTATTACACAAGCACCTAAATTATTGATTGGTAGTTTGGCAGGGTACAAAAAGTACATTAATCAGAATTATTATGTTAGGCTGGAGTATTTTTAGAAGAATGGTACCTGTAATACTATATTCACTATGTTTATTGCCTGTTTGTGAGATATTAGCCCAAGGCGTCTACTTTTCCTTAGTTGACTGAGAAGCCGTGTTTAAAAATACAATAAACTATAAGAAATATGTGCCTAAACAAATCGCTACTGGTCGTGCAACTAATGCACGAGTATAGTTTAGGCGAACCCGCCAGCCATCCTATTTTGTAAAGTTGCACAAAAATTGTTACGGAGCGCATTTGGTCAATTGAAATTCGGCGCAAAACTTTTAGCGAACACGCTGCTCCCGATTGAAATCCAACCGTTTGGTTTTAGCGAAAATTGAAGTAAATTACCCCAATTTCTGAGAACGAAAATTTGTCGAATGTGAATTAAACCGGTTTTGTTGGAGAACATCAAGAGCTTAACTATAAGATTGATTTGCTTGTTACGTCACCTTTGCATTAGATTTGTTCGCGAACATTGAAAAATTCAAAGTTAAATAAATGATTAGACATTAGGTAACCCAGCTTCTGCAAATTGAAAGCGCTGAAATATTGTTCGAACATAAAGAATAATTTCTGGCACTTGGATTCGATTTTTCCAATTTTCGGTTAGCGAAAAACCGAATGAAATTCAGCCTTATTTCCGTAACTAAGGTTTGCGATTCTATATCGGTAATTACAAAATAGGATGTTTGGTGTGGTCACCTTACGTTTACTCATATATAAGTCAAGCTATACCCAGAATGAAAATAGTCTGGAGTAATATGATCAAATAATGAGCCCGCGCAACCGACACTACGCCGTAACACTCCGTGAAATAATCCCATAATTTACCCTGCCATAAAACATGTGCTATCGTACCCGAATGACCCTGTCCCCCCTGTGCTATGATACCAGAAATAATAAATAATGAATAAAGCCTAATGCCTACAAGAATCCTGGCACCCGCTACTTACTCATTGATAAAAAATTTACCCTAGCAACCTCATACAAAAAACGGAAAATTCGGATCTTGGATCCTTGGAAATTGTATTCCTTCTACTATACTACTTCCAAGGATTATCAAAAAGATATCTCCGAATATCGGTTTGAGAAATATAAAGTAACGCCACTTAAAAATCACATTTTCTCCAAGCCTGTTAAAGAGTATAGGATAGCTTAACGTAATAATTAATTCTTGTAATGCTAAATGCAAGTAAAAGTACTTTGAATAAAGCTGCGGCTCAAGCAAACAAAACTATACTAGTCTAACTTAGATTATTCGGGGAACAGATATGTTTCCATTCGGTCCAACGTGGGAAAATATACAGTCGATTACATATGTTATCCGTTTATCTTGTTTTCTCAAAATTGAAAAGCTTGCTTAATAAGTAGTTCTTTATGGGGTAGAGAAACTATTTTCTCAAGAACTAATCAAAATGAATGTATAAATAAATATACTGTTTTCGATTTAATTAAAATTATATGTATTTTGTGAGAAATTTTAAGATATCACAACAAGTACAATATTACAATTTGCTTGTGCCGTATAAAAGATAATATTAAACTGAAGGGCTCAACCCATGTCGTTTGTAAGAGGTTGGGATGGATGTATTGCTTTTTGCAAAACGCCATATCAATTATGGCAAGTGTGGTACTGTTGTAAACGGACGATTTGTTTTCGCTGGATATGCAACGGATAATATGGACTTAAGTTGCACCAACAACTTCTCAAATTTTTGCAAGCCTAGCTATCTAGGTTCAGCGGTTCACATTTGCAACAAGGGCATCATTAATGGTTGCATATAAAAGCCATATAATTTATGCATAAAGGAATTATAAATTTATGCAGCGTTTACGTTATAATAGACCCCCTGTGAAAGTTTTGTCCACCCTGAGTGTCTCTTCCATCATCAATTATATGGTGTCTTGGACACCATGGTGTTTTTGATGGTATTTTCAGATAGTATACATAATACATAGGCAGTATAATGCCCGAAATAGTACCATGTAGATTACACCATAAATTTTATATGTTGTCAGCATTATTATTATCATTATTATTATTATTATTATCATTATTGTTATTTACGCACAATATGTAATTGGTTTGTGTATGGTGTCCTTGACACCGTCAGTAAAAACAATATGTAGATGGAAACACTAAAGCTACGCTAATGGCGTATCATACACCATCTTTTGCATCACATAGTGTACACTGGATGGTGTGGTCTCCACCATTGAAGGACAAAAGTTTCACATGGAGGGTCCTATATAACGTAAACGCTATATTAATCTATAGCTCAATTATACAACGATTTCCAATATATGTCCAACGATACCTATATAACGATTGAATCTATACTCTAACATTTATGATGCGTTTAATTCATGAAACACATGTCTCTATAAAAAGAATTCAGTCCCAAACCATTTGTCAAAGATTCATGGAACCAAAAAGTATCATATGGCTGTTGTGTTTTAGCTTAATGGAACCAATAAATGTTTTACAGAATCCCAGCGAACATTCATACAGTAAGCGCCGGCTGTGCCTGCCTGAACAGCTCCTAATGTGGTAGGCGTAAAGTTAAAGATTTTTTTCAAAGTTAAAGATCAACAATTGACTAAACCAAAGTTTAATTCCGGCTTGTCTGACAAATGTGTATAAATAGCATCAGCAGCGATTCATTTGTTTGTACCCACCTTTGTTTGCATAAATGTTTTCGAGTTTCATACCACGGTTCTGAAGATAGCTATTATATATTTCTATGCATTTGTGACTTGATTTCATGAAAGATGATTCCGTTCAGCGACACGCACAAAGATTATAGCTGAGATATGCTAGACGGAAATCGGCCAAATTCTAGAAACGCTCGCAATGCCGAAATTGGTCTATTTATAATTTCCTATTGTGCTTGCACGCAAATGTGGGGGACGGAGGAAGATAAACCGATTGATTACTTCTCTGAAGATATATATAATAAAATGGTTATGCGGAAATTACATGTATGCTCAACCGCGTGGAACCAAACACTGCTATATGTAAGCGACAATCGAGCCATATGTAATATTGATAAAAGTTCCACATACGCAACATGCCAGTGAATTCCATCCTATGGCTAGAAGAACATTATTACCACATTTGTAATAGTACAAAAATTTCGAAGCTTCTTGATGCACCGACTATAATAATCCTTTGAAACTTTAAATAGCGTTTTAATGTGATGGGGGTGCAGAACAAATGCTCGAGGTCCGAAGTGCGGGGAAGGGGACAGCCCCGTCCTCAGAGAGGCCTTCGGCCTCGGGGAGAACATGGGAAGGGTGGGGCGGTGCGACCTTCAGCGCTTATGTGTTCAGCGCCTGTGGCGCCGTCAGTTGGTTGAACTACCTATCAGGAGGGGTTGGTCACCTGTGGTGTCGGCAGGAGGATCGGCGACTCAGGACGGCAAACCCAATAACCTTATGAGCATGTGTGGGGTAGAACGTTTAAAACTAAAGATGCGAAAATTTTATATTATTGTGAAAGATTAACTTTAAAACGACAGCTTTTCTGAAAATTATATGCCATATATTCTATAAAGTAATATAGCGTATATATATGATGATTATCTAGGCTGCGTACGAGTTCCAAATACCGTTGGAATTTCGTATAACGATGTCGCAAAATAGACTATTTTGTCTTAAACCACCATGTTTATGGAAAAAGACGACCACCCATACTATCATTTTATGGCAAACATATTAATCTCCAGGTTGTGCTTCTTTCTACTGTGCGGTGTACGTACCAGCTTAAGGTGCGCGCGCCAACGATTCAAACGTGGTTAGATTCTTTTATGAATCATATCTTGCTGCGGTTAATATATATTTGTTTTTATGATATAGGTACATTTTACATAGCTAAGCTTCAGGATCATCAATTCAACTCTTGTTTTAATTTAAATAACATTAATAAAACTGCAATTATAATGGCATTTGCGATTTCGTCGTCCTAGGCGCCTATATAATTGCGATACAATCTAGATTTGAACGTCATATTATGTCGTAGAAAGAAAAATTAAATGTACTAGCTACAGAAATTTTGACATATGTAACATGATAAAAAAATATTAGCAGATTTTGACGCGAGGTGAATTTTTCGAAATAGTAAAAACTAATTAGACTTTAAACGATAGGTTTTGACGTTAGGTAATTAGCAATTTATAGAAACTAATATTTTTCAAAATTCATATACTATAAAATGCTTGTATATGATTGTTATTTGCGTTAAACCTCGATAATTAATATTGCAGAAATCTAAATCTCCAGCGATCAGTCTGCCACTCCTACTGCTGACGACTCGTCGGAACCACCTGAAAAGTTAGGCGTTTCATTCAGGGTTTTTGTGCAAAATGCGGTACTGATGTACAATTTTCTAGAAATATACAGTGAAAATTAAATTTTCACATAATATTGTAAGCCCCCGCTAGCGCACAAACGTCAAATTTATGTGTTTTCCGAGGGTTTATAACTGCTAAGTTTCAAATTTTCCGCTCTGCGAGCGGCTATATCTTTCAATTATAATTTTTGGGGGAACCTTATCCCAACAATAAGCAATTTTTTATGTTTATAGTGCAAAAGCACTAATTACAACACTCCCTACTTACACACCTGTGCCTGTGCGGAATATAAATCTAGAATTACTAAATCTGAAAATTTTTGTCCTTCGTGAGCTTTTAGGCCAGGGCCGATCATTATGTGCCCAAGACTGACAAGTTTTAACATTCAGGAGCAATTTCTATAAATGAGCAGTAGTTTCCTTGTCTAATAAGCGCCTGGCTTGCTATTATTTGAATTTTCGTGTAGGCGTAACAAAATTGCTTAGTTTTCCTTAGACCTGGCTGCGAAGCACTACCATGGAGACTCGTTTGAATCATCTGGCTTTATTACATACACATCGGGACGTAGCGGAAAGGTTGAGCGTCACTGACATATGCGAGGACTTCATACACAAATCGAGCGAGAATCGTTGGGCAGTTTGATTAAAAACTCGTGAAATTTCATTTTGCACTGTGAATAATATGGACACACTGAAAAATGTGAACAATATGTCGTTAGAACGGGTTCCTGCTGTAATTACACGCGATTTGTAAACTATTCCAAAATAGAAGTTTCAGTCACTTGTCTAATTGCTTTTGTAGCATATGTTCTAGGTTTGTCAAGAAATGCCATATGACTAATTAATATCCAGTAACGATGTACGTGACTTTCAAATAACACCTAGTATAGCATTGGTTCGCGATTACAGCTTATGCTATATATTTTGTCCGCTAAAAATTTCCTGAAGTGCATTATTTTTATATACGTTTTACAAAAAAGTTTTTCTACAGCTGCTATCTATAAAACCGGAAAACTAACTTGGACCCCCGCCCTTTTTGACTGTGTGCAACGCTCCTGGGGATGAACATATAATCGTACCGCTATGTTTCAAAATCTTAGCAGTTAAATATTGTATGTTCGAAAAATGTCTCAAATAGTAATACCTAAAAGTAAGTTTATCAATATTAGTACAAAAATGTAGCATACCTTTATTTCAACCGTGAAATTGTGCATTTCCTGAAAAATTGCAACGAATCACAAAACCTCCACAAATATAAAGCAAATAAAGCCTTGTTCAAATGTGATGATATTAAACTAACTCTAAATCTGTTGTTGACTATTTAGTTACTTATCTTAATATTTTTGTATTCTACTTTACCTTAACCTATCTTACCTTCTTATTTAGTATTACAAATAGTATACATAATAATCACATATATGATCACATCTGTGTGTAATCACATATAAAGCTATCTCGGTTTAAGTCATGTGCAAACACGAAAGTTCTGCAGAAAACATTTTTTCTCAAGTAAACAAAGTCATATAACTATAATTACTTTGTGGTTAAGTTTTAGTGAAAACGATGAGGTATGTTCTTTGAAAGAAGCGGTGGTTGTGAATCGGAAAACAACGCCGATTCTTTTAAACCGGTATATTTTGGAGTATAAAATGCCTTAAAAATTAATGCAGTAACAATATTCGATCGTATTTCATAATTTCGCATAAGTTAGTGTGCCTGGCAGTCATATTTTAGAGCACGGCGAACATTGGCGCACTGCTCAATTCTTGATGTATATTGGTTGCCCGCAATTATCACGAACAGAAACTGTGTGGTTGTACGATATTTTTATTTGACGGTTTCCTACATATGAGCCATGAGTGCCAATGTATCCAGGGCACACGTCCTACAGATACTGCTTTTAGCCTTTGCAATTTGGCAATATCCGCGGACAAGATTTTTTTGATCTTGGAACAAAACCAAACTAATTTCAATTAAAACAGTGTCTCGTGAGAGGGTTAAAAAGAAATAAAGTGGTTTTCGTCGCCTTCTCTTGTGACAAAAGTTCGGATGCTGATGAGTCCACGTTTATTCTGTACATGTTTTTGATAGAAGAATGTCTTTGCATGCTCTAGGTTATATCCATGAGCTATTGTTTACACATTTTTTTCTATAGTGCTCATAATGTTATCTATCATTACATTGAATATCATCAGCGTTCTATAACATCCTATATAGCATTCTATATCAGCAGCAAAAATGTCTGGGACAAGCCCGGCTTCACTTTAGCTGCTGCCTGCATTGATTCTTGAATCTGTGAATGGAGTATCTGAATCTGATATACTCCAGTTTTCTGACATACGCTTTACCTCATTGTAACTGGGCAACTTGCAAATAATGTTCTCTTATACTGGCATGGGGAAGCAATTTTCCACGAATTAATTTAGTCGTTAGTAGTTCCAATACCAGGATCAACCAACGATAATGGAAATTTGCGGAATCCGGCTACAGGCGCAGATGCCTTGTCGAAAAATAACAACGCACGGTTTCTAATTAGTGGTTTGTTTCATCGCCAATATAACTTCTAACTCTGAGCATTGAATGTGTAATTTAGAGAGACGTACACAGCTGTATTGAGTCTAAGATTAGGAAATTAGCCACGGAATATCAGCCATGTTGCTTGAATAATTGCGGGGATATATCCGCTTTTATTGTGTATTAAGGGATAACTTGCTTCATAAAATAGGACCTATAATACCCATACATATCGAACGGCTACGTAGATATAGAAGTTATAGTGTATTTTGGACTCATGGTACATACCATTCAAAGACACATTAAGACACAACCCAAAGTAAATAATGAGAAAAGCAACACACCTATTTTGAGGATGAATCGCTCTCCAAAATGAAAACAATTATAACTGCCAAACTTGGAGTTATCATTGTTTCGTGTATTTTCAGTCTAATGGGCACACTGAGCAACATTCACTAGCAAACCGTTTCATTTGCGCTACAAAATGAGATCAATTTGACTCATATATCTACACTGGCTGTCGGGATACAATAAATAACGCCACTTGTCGGGCCTCTTTTAAGCTGCTTTCTTTTAGAATCTTGGTCCACTCCAAACTAAAGGGCACAAATAGAGATGTTAACCTTAATATTTGCTATAGTGCAAATCAAAGCACCTAGTCAAAGTTTAGTTATGCGTGTTTACCCTAAAACACACAATAACAAGACGTAGTCCAAATTTCAAGACTGTGTATCTTATACCGTTTCGCTGGTTTCAATCACTACATACAGATTTCAATTAAATCTCTTTTTGCAGGCTCTGCGTTTCAATAAATAACTTGATTCTTGCACGACTTGTGCTTCAATGAACAGCTATAGTCAGAAAAGCATTATTCGTACAGGAACCGTTCTTGTAACAAAGTTTACTTACAGTCTTTGAAGATGATGTACTATATGGTATTAATACATTCTGTTGCATTACAACACATAGCAGCACCTTAATCGCACGAAACCCTATAACTTTCTATCTTCTAGGATATGCAACTAGCTTGTAATAAATTGTTAGCTGTTTGGGTCCTACTTTTTCATATACTTATAAATATTATTGATATCAACAAGGTGTTATGAAAATTTTCCTTAGTGAGCGCCTGAGTGACGAATTAGATTAACTTATCGTTTATTCTGAACTAAAATATGTCCAAATCTGTCAGCTTATACTACTTTAAACGTTAAAAATACAATAGCTAGAACGACTATGTTTGATTTCAGAAAACAGTGTGTTAGATTTAATCAACAGACCGCTACCGATGTGCAATATTTCATAACTTGACAAATTTCATGCACTAGTACTTAAAATACAATGTTAGTAGCTCTAGCAGTTGTACGATTTGGCAAGCGTAGCAATTTTTCCCGTGCCTTGCATCATTTAGTCAAGATCACGTAGAATGGGCGAAAATATACGCTCTAATTTACTCGGTGACATTCAACAGGGGAAGCCAGGCCAGTTTCGGAAATTGCTGCGATGACACAATCAATTAATTTGTATATCGTCCAAAGTTTGACAAATTCAAGCCAACGACCAAGGGTCCAAAAAGCTGTTGAAAGTCACGTACACAAACTACTCAGCTATCTATGTTGTGTTGCTGGGTCCCCTAAGGAACCTCGAAAAGCAAGCGAATAACAGCGGACATGCAAGCAGAGGTTATACGACTCACTCAGTTAACACAACGTTTAATGTGAGCTGTGGACAATGAGCATTAGTGGGTTAGTCAAGTAATAGTCTAAATGCTGATTAGCTCATTAACACCCGAATTAATTTGTGTACAGGTCAGTATTTGACAAACTCAAGCCGCAGTGGGAGTTAAATGGTTAATAAATATGACTAAGTTTCAGCGCGCACGGGATAAAACATTTAACTGCACGTGTTTCCGATAATTAACAAGGTAACAAGAAGCGACAAATCATCATTCAAAACTGAAATACTAGAAATATATAGAATATATAATATTAGAAATCCTATACTCGGTTTGAGAATAACGTTGCACGAAATTACACGTAAAAGTCGAAATATTCAATTTTTAAAATCAGGATACAAGACTAGTATCATTTTTATCTTTTTAATATGGACCACCAATCCTAGTATTGCGTCAAGCTCAGATTAAGTTTACGTAAATGCGTCATTTCTTTTTCGATTACGCACATATGGTCGTTTGGTCTTACTGAAATGCAGTTAGGGACATTAACTAAAATCTGGCAGCTAATTAATGTACTTTGTTAAAATCAAACACTTAAAATAGCAATGATTGAGTTACAAAATATTAACAGTTAACTGTAAAGTTCGACCGTAAGCCAAGGAAAAGCAAGACCACCGAAACATTTTTGCCAAAAGCTATCACTACTTCACTCGGGGTTCGAAAAATAAGCCAACAGCATATCCAGTAAATTGCTGTCATTTGTCATTCATGAACGAAATTAAGAGAAAAACACACCAAATGAAAAAGTCAAAAATCGATTGCAATAATTTTGGACTAAGGTTTTCAATAGAACCTGGAAGATTATTAAACCATCCACGAATTAGTAAAATATAATCAAATTAAAGTCCATGGAAGCCTCAATTCTCTCCCACCGACATCCTCTCAGCCCCATGACGCAATATCCATTTTCAAAACGTTGGATTAATGTGTCCTGCTGACTAAACGATAAACGACTATATATTATCGATATGTCGTCCGACATGACAGCTTTAAGAAATACAAGCCGTGCCATGCAACATGTTGGGTTGTATATAAGCGCCGACAACTAACCGTGAAACTAATTAAATTCTCTCGCTATTTTCCTCGAATCCTATAATAATTGCTATCATACGACATTGAGCAGATACCCTTTGTTAACGCTGACAAGAACAGAGTTTTAAATGAAATTTATCATAACATGTTTCAATTTAAACAAAATTGCCCTATATATCGTCCTAGATTCGGATATTTCCTGTATATACTATGGGACGATGCTATGAAATGTATTAAAGCTTTGATGGTTTTATGAAGCAAGGAAGCCCAAGTAACCCAGATGGTGTGTTAAGTTTACATGACATGGGAAAAGATAATACGTAGTGCAGCATATTCAAAGGCTGAGCAACATGGGCATCAGCAATATTTAGATGTATAGATAAAACCAAGACTTTCGGCTTAACCGGCATAGCGTGACCACTCTAAGAAATGAACATTGTGGGCGTGCGGGATTCTTAGTCTTGTAGATAGAGGTAACCCTTGGCTTACGGCTAAAATTCTTCAGTTGGTCATCTCAAAAGCTGAAAAATGTGGGTATCCGCAACACTTGATTTATACCTTAAGACCGGGGCAACGCCTTTAAACTTAATGCATTAGAAATAGCACTGCCTGCTTGCACTGTATTTACACTCCTCTGAGCTATGTGATCCGAGAAATACTGCTCTTTATAAAAAAGATTCCGAAATGTTTGTATATTTTCCGAAAATCTATGCTTTAACTGTTGTATGCACTAAAAATAGGCAAAGGCTGGAACATGAATTTGCGTGCATACCCACTGTTTGCCACCAAAACAAGCATTCCTTTTACAGGTTCAAATTAGTCCGAATTTTTGGTGTAATTATTTTGTTATTTGATTCAATTTGGTGCGGAGCGGTTTATCTCAAATATTCACAGTTCCTGTCTCCTACGATTGGATATTCACATATAGGAATAAAATGTCATCTTGACAACTCGTTCAGTATATAATAAATAGCCAAAAATTGCTGTTTAAAATCGAACCGGCGCAAATTGGGATGCAGTTTTCTATTAACTTCAGATTCTTTAGTACAATTTACATTTAATTTTTATAGCGTACGCACATTTTAGACAGCATGGTCATCGTATTCATATCCTTACCCCTTACATACACTTCGCCTGAAAATGGAATAAAGATCTTAGGTGTTCAAGTCCATCAGCTTTTATGGGGTGTGCGTGGCAACAGCAGGGGCTAAATATTTGTTAGGATTGTCCGGCCCTTAGAGAGGTAAAACCATACACCTGCCCTAAGGACCTCGATGCTTTAGTCATGTTTGAGGTCGCTAATGAAAATTTCCTATCTTGAGTCTACGATTGTCAAACATGTTGACCCGATTTAGCTTATATTTTTATAATACATGTGTGCTCTGGTAGTATATCTTACTGCATGTCATAGGTCTCCATATGGGGCGGCAGGTTTTTACTCCCCTAAGGGTCGGACCACTCCTCGTGCAGCCAAATTTCCCCCTTCCCGCCGCCCCCTTCACAAGGCACGCTGAAAATTTTAGCGAAAATTAACAAAAACATTCAAAAACTAAAAAATTGGGGGTGAAACTGGCACAAATAGGGGAAATTTATCGCAAATTATAAAAAATTTGTAAGGAGTGGTATTTTGAGTTCCTAAAAATCGCAAAAATTGACGCTCCTGGTCGACGCCTCACATTAGCACCTCATTCCGACACCATTCACACCCCAACGTACAGACCTTCCACACCTATGCTGTATATACACACATTCCTGTTGATTTCATTCGGGATCTAATATTTACGGTGTTACAATCTCTTGAAACCCAAATTTGAGGCCAAAATCATTCTTAATCTTGCTGTTTATTCAAATAAGTTGCTACTCACTAGTCATACTTCTGGATCCGTTTGTTGATTTTAGGAGCTATCCTGTAAAACAATGCGAAGTTGTTATTTCAACGGTCACATGGAAGCACCCAGAATATTCTGGCGTACAATATTATGATCAAGAGTTTTTGAAAATATTCTAAATGCCTGTCAAACAAATTGATTAGTGCTTAGAAGCTTAATATATTTAAGCAAAACTCTGTGAACCCTTTTACAAAACCCAAATATTATTACTAGTTGACGCTGTTCTAGTAGATGTCAGTCATCGATGGAATGCGAGAACATGAAACTGACATGACAAAAACTTTTCGGTATATAATTAGTTCGCTGACTATCCGGCTTAAACCTGCAACTGACTGAAAGCACAGACGACTGAGTAGTTGTAGCGATAATGTTTCACCTACTAGAAATGGTCAAACTTGACAATTTCTCAAACTGCAATCTTTTTCAATCTTGGTTATGTATCATGCCTATGCTTTAGACATATATCTATATATGATAGGTGTCCAAGGGTGGTGGTGGGTTCAGGGAGACACGATAGATGAATTCGGCGGTCTAGATGCGCAATATCTTTATATAGTCCTTAATTTGTTTCATAATTTTTTCTATTCTCCGTAGTTCTTCCGTATATTTTTGTAATTATTAATTTTTGCTAATAACTGCTAAAAATTTTCAACGCGTTTACAGCGGGAAACGGAGTGTGAGACCTCAGGGTATTATCATAGCTGAGTGGGGTGGCCCAACCACTGTATAGGTTTGTGACTAACACCTGTGAATATGTTTGTATCAGGTTTGTCTGTCCGGAATAACAAATTATCTTTCTATGTTAAAAACAGTAAAAAAACACGAAAATACAAAACAAATCTCTGTCAACATAGCAAACGTTCTAAACATCATTTTGTCAGATGGCATTATTTTTGTGGATATACGATCAAATCACGCCGTTAAAGACTGTTAATTTTTGTCTTGGTTAACAAACATGAATGAAACGAAAAATCTGAGTGGATCTAGTAGACAAGCCAAAAGCTAGTTATACTGATCAGTCTGAACGGATTTAAATGGTATACAGTAGCGTTAAAATGTTGCAATAAAGCGGAAACTTAAAAATAATAATCGACGACCTTTTTGTGCAGCTGCAAAATCTTTGCTATGATATATAACTCGCAACTCACCTTAAATATAAAAAATATTTCGAATTTTTAGGTAGTTTATTCTTCAATCATTTTCTTTCGACCAAATGTGCTGGTGTCACCGAGTCACACGCCAACTAATACGGAAAATTTAGTTATGATACAAATGCACTAGCATGTAAGGCATTTTTAAGATTTTTCTTTAAGATTCTTCCATACACTCGATTAAAATGTTCATTTTAATGACATAAAAATAACGTATTTTTTGCATATTTAAACTGGGAGAAACCTCAAGAATATCATCAAAGCCTAAATTATTTCATCTAAATTATGCGGCGTTCAAGTTATATAATGTCCTCAAGGATAAGAACTTATTTACCCCACACACTGTCAGACACAGTCTCGAAAACGAGGTGTCGTAGAAACCTCATGCTTTTTATAAATTCTTTCAAGGGTACTTAGCTAGGGGTATTATCACTTTTCGTCGGTGTCAAGGAAATCGTGTCTTCTTCGCTGTTTTATTGACTCTGTGCGGCATAATCTTTCCAACGTGCATATGATCTATATACAGATATCGAGATTTCAAAAACCAACTACATCTCTAACTAATACACAGTATTCAATGCAGACTGCGTTGGTTACTGTTAATTCGCGCGAAACTAGTAGCCAATGGTATGTACGATATCGCTAACAAACAATGTAGTGGCTAGAGGTATGTCGATATATCCTTAAAAGTTGATTTACGGTATAAATGTGACCATAATTGTCTACACGGTAGGGTCGCGATTGTAGAGGAACAAAAATTCCAAACAACGGGACATTATAACGTGAACGCTGCATTATTAAGCCCATTGATTATGTTTTTGCAAACAACACACTATCTGTGACAGCACCACCTAAACTGCGACAAATATATTTACCAATGTATCTAGGTGAGCCACAAGTGCTTGTTTCTGTCTGTTGAAAGCGAATTCAGCTAAATTATCTTAAATCGTTCGTTAGTATCAATAACTGGGTCTTTCACGCAAGAGCACGGAGCTTGAATACTCTGAGTGCACGAGCACATGCGAAACTATCAGATAGATAGCTGACTACATGGATACATAAACAGATTAATGTGGTGAAGCAAATAGGGTCACGTTTTGTTTAAGATGTCTTGTTACTGTAAGCATAAGTCTTTAATGATCGACTGCTTTAATTCTATTAAATATATTTTAAGAGCACACTCTATACAATATAAATTCTTCCTAAAACACCAGCTTTGTAACGGGGTCATTATGAATCATTTTTCGAATCGAATTACCTGGGAAACTAGTACTTGCCTGAAACTGAGTCAGACGATCACGATTAACGAAGCAATACTGACATATTTTCGTATAAAATTCTTGATTAGCGTTAGCTAGGAAGCTCTAAGGTGTTACCTTACGGCTAAAGTAATGCCTAGGCGCCGGAGGCGCCACACACCTTCCCTACCCCCTTTCCCCGACGCCGAAAACATCGGCTACGCCCTTCAGAGCTTGGAACAACGCAAGAATGACCATTATGTATATATTATTTTAAAGAAGCGTAGCCTCGGTAATTCATATAATTATGTCCAAACACAGCTAAAATATTAGTTTTTGCTGAACGTACAGGAATTTCGCAATGATACTTTGGTTTTTCTTTTACATATGTGAACTTGTATGTAAAAAAATTTAACCAGACTCTGACATAGTTAACGCACATTTTTTCTGTAAAGCTAATCAAAATCAATTAACCTTAATCCTTGCTAAGTCTTAACTCTTTAAACTGAGATTTATGTCATTTAGCTAATTTTATACGATAATAGGCTTCTACTGCATTGATAGGCGGTATATCAAATTTTGTTTGAAGGTTACTTTCCCCAAACCGCCCGCATTGTTCTAATTATTTCGTTTGTTTTTCATTTTAGCGTTATTACAGCGGTTCATAATACCAACGTTTACGTGACAATGAAATTGTCGTCGTGAGCATTATGATCAAGGTCTTTACCCCATCATTACAAAATTCGTATCTCAAACGATATGCCAGCTTGTAGCGTGCGGATGTCGATCCAACGGATTCTCTTTTCCCGATTGGTGAATTCAAGGCTGCACTTTTCGTCTGCTATAAATCTCTACAAGTTAATTAGCCTACTGCTGTTGGTGATCACTGCTTGTTTAAATATTTTCAACTCGTTTCTGCCAGAAGGTGCTTATTTGTTGTCTTGTAATTTTTTAATCTATGTATTTCTGGAATCAGAAAAATTTTAGCTAAACTTATTTCTTTGAAATAGCAACTATTATCTGAACAGTTGAAATTGATTTTGGGTCGTAACCTTATTTTTGATGCTTCGGTACCGGTGCTTTACAACGGCAATGTATATTCTTTTAAGTTTCTTGCAGTTGCTTTGTTTCAGCGAACATAAACAGCTCAAATTTTCAGATGCTGAAATTTTCTCTGATTATTTGAAAGTTTTTAACTTCAGCATTAAATCTGACTGGATTCGTCAAGACCAACCACTGTGTTATTGCTGTTTATGGCGATCGCTACTGCGGGTAAAAAATTTAAAGCTTTATGTTAATTTTTTAATTCTGGTATTCCTCAAGTACACCATAAGTTTGTATTGCAATATTTTCAATTTTGCAGCCGGCATGAAAAATTACTGTATTCTGGAACCTTTCTTATGACTGTACAAATAATATAGTAAAATTAGCCATTATCGGTTTAAATCACGAAATTTTTTCTGCACTTATAACTTGACTGCCAGTGCCGGCTTTGGGAATTCCCATATCCCCAAGCAGCTGGCCATCACATCCATGGGGGCACTCAGCTTTTTTGAATTTGTAATAATTTTTAGCAGAAGAGTGTTTGAATTTCTTTCTATAAAAGAAGCACTGAAACTTAATAAACTTTAGCTAACTTTTGCCAAAAAATTTCTTAATTTTTATCGATTTGTGCCAATTTAAATGAGCACCACTTTGTATTTAACTCTTTGTTTAGACTTACGAAGTGCCTCAAGTACCGATGTTTTAATGACCGCACCTAGTTCTAAATGCAAGACTTCTCAAGTTATGCAGTGAAATTAACAACGCGAGAGACAAAACAATTGTATTTTTTGATCATGCTGTATGCCAATTCAAATTCTTAAATAATATTTGTCAAAAGATGTTGCGTGTTTAATAAGGGATTTATTGTGAAAGCAATTTTTTATTTAATTAAATCTGACAGCCGCTGTAAAAATAATCTATATTTTTATTTTATTTGTATTTAAAATGTGGTGGCAAGGCTAGAATCAAACCTAAACTTTATGAACGTTGAGTCTGTTCCAAGAAATTTGAAAAACTACATTTGAATCATTTGATTTATACGGATAATTATGTGATTCATATGTTTCTCTAACACAGTATTAACGCTTTCACTCTCAAATTAAGTTGTGTATGGTACTATGCTTAACAAATGGAAGCAAGTACCGTTGACCAAACTGCGATGACATGGGTGAAACAGTCGTACACAAATCATTGAGCTGTGTAGGAGCTGTTGCTTGGTTCATTGAGTTGAGGAATCTCGCAAAGCGAACGCTTAACAACGAACTCCGAACGTGTAAATAAGACATTATACGGCAAGCTGTATTCATAAAACAGTCCCCAATGTGAGCTCTATCATTTTGCATTTAGTGAGAATTGAAAAGATTTTAAGTAATTAAATCTAAGTCAAAATTATATTAAGCCTTTAACACCTACAGTTGTTTGACAACAACAAATTGCGTTTGACTATGTGGTACTAACTAAATTCGGGGATTACTGCACGTGTTGTTGTCGCTCTCTGTGCGGGGAGCCTTAAGGATCAAAGTAATATTTCCGAGATAACTCAATGGTTAGTAAATGTGACTTTCACCCGAGCGTTCGACGTTCAATACCTCGCAGCGACCAATAATTGTTCATCAATACTCGAATTGTAAACAAATGCAGAAAACAAAGGAATAATACAACGGTCTCGGCGCTACGTCGTGTTTTATTTATACGGATAATTATGTGATTCATTTATTTCTCCAATCCAAGTTACCGTTGGATAAAATTTACAATTGCGGCAAAAACATCCTAGAAACGTTAATTTTTGTCGTGATTCGAAACGTATTGCGCCGTTGTTCACAAAACAATGTGATTGCACAAACTCTGTTTCGTCATAAACATGTATATTATCCGTCAAAATCACTTTAGGTTCGTGCAGTATGATTTTTCTTTTGTCTCAGTCGCAAACTACTATGTTCCCATTTACATTTCTGCCATCGGCATCCGCATTTAGTGATCGCGAACAAGGTCTCTGCGAAGTACGAATGGAATTTGCGTACGCGCACTTTTCTCCATTTCTCAGTGCTATCTGCGTTCGCCAAATAACATGCTGAGTCGGACAGCTATGTTCGAGATCTATTTGTGCATTGTAATATACGCAAAAAATTGATTTCATTAAGCAAAAAATTTGTAATCGCGTTTTCCTGGGTACGCGGTAGAAAAATGTCAGTGTCAGATAAATCCCAAAACAGTGACTAGGAACAGCACCTACATAATGCTATATCACAAATCTTTGTTTGCGTTTATAAGGGAAAATCTTTGTTCGCGTACATTAATCGCGTTTAAGATCAAGAACTGACTTGACAAAAGAACAACCAAAGTGTACCCTCTTAACGTAGACTCACACATTACATAGCTTTTGTAACAACCATATAATTGTATTATTGTCGAAAGTTGACTAAGCAACTTTGTATTTGACGTTGTACTAATCTATGTGCACCAGAATTCTGCAAATTTAACTGTTTGCTCTAGGGTAAAATTCAGTTGTTCCATTTTTTATGCAATTCTTAATCAAACTCGGCTTATTTTTCCATGATTAATTTGTAAAATTTTTTTTACTTTATATATTTGCTGGATTTCAGTACTGGAGATAAACTATCTAGTTAAATAATTTAATAAGTCTACGTGTAACCTAAATATATTTGGAGCCTCTATAAATAAGATTTTGTCATTGTAAAGATAGGGTTCATAGCAATATAATCGTTCTTTTGAAGTTATGCTAACTACACAAATATTAGATACTACTAAAATATATTTCGAGATACTAAATACATTCGGGTTTAATGGAGAGGTTGTATAAACCATTCAACCGTAGAAACTATAAAAAATTTCATTTAAAATAACTGTAGTCTCTCATAGTTTTATGCTTTAAAAGAAACATTTTAACCGCGTAAAGTTGCTCACAAGCAGCAAAGCTAATGACGTTAATTATGTCAGATCAGCATATAATATTACACACAGTATATTTGTATTTATATGTGTTTTTTTTTACTTTTTAGCCTATTATGTATATGTTTCGGCGTTGAATTCGATGAGTTGACGAAGCATGTTTTCAATTGTCGATATCCTGTCGTTCATATCTGTAATGGAATGGATTAGGACCTGTTGGCTATTCTGAAGATCGGTCATTTTTGACTGAAGGCCTGAGTGAACCTAAAATTTTGTAAACAATAAGATTAAAATATTTGAATAAAGTTTTTGACAAAATTGCAAACAATTACACAGGATGGCAACATATCACTGTATGTAAATAGACATATTTGCCGTGATTATAGTTTTGCTTAAGTAGCAAAAAGTGGACGAATTATACGGTTATGCTTTTAAATTAATTTCGGTATTTCAGATCTGTGTTGAGGTAAGGTTAAATGTTAAGCAACTGTTATTTACGACCAGCGTAATCAAAGCGTAGCTAGAGAATGGGTAATGCATATCGCTAAATTTTCGAGCGAATCCTGGTTTAATTTTTCAAACCGTTTCAGTAAAGGTTTCTAGAATACACAAACGATGCACACTATAAAGATACATGAAATCATTTAGCCTCAAACTATAACGGCAAAAATAGTCAACATGTTATGATTTCATGAATTAAATTTTATCACAACCATTAGTAAGCAGAGGATTAAAGCCGGTTGCCAAAAAGTGTTTTGTTTTTGAATCCAACGAAAGAAAATTCTCTGAAAAATTGAAAATGAACCATACCACTATTAATTGGTACGCTGCTTAAATTTGTAATTTCAAAAAAATAGCTACATTATTAAATTATTTCCAAATACTGTTTCTTTCATGATTATCACATAGACATAGCTGCCAAAACTTACTATGAGTTTCAAGAAAAATGACATTAGTCACCTAACTAAAAAGAAGATATAAATTAAAACATATGGCAATATTTCTACATATCTAGTTACCCATTCTTCGAAAAAGTGAAATGATTATGGCAAACTTTACCGCATTTAATCCTACAAAACCACCAGCGACTAATCTATGTAGGAGACAGAAGTTATAGGGAAAATGAAGCAAAAATACAACGAATTTTCTCACATTGCCTGGCGTCATATGAAGTTATTTATCCCTTCCAAAAATAGCTATTCTTGCATTGTATTTTGCTTACTTGACTTGCATCGATTAAGCGATTTGCTTCTTCGGTAAGTTTTCGTTGATCCCATTTCACTCGGCGAAATCTACATCAATTAAAAACTATTATACACGTTGATGTATACCCTATGTCCATACAAACAATAATCACAAAATTTGTCATATAAGATGACATTTAATGTCCATTTTCCGGTGACCGCACAAAAAACAGATATAAGTATATATATTCCACAAAATATTACTTCGGTTCGTGGTTGTCATGCATAGTTGAAACATTTGCATGTTCAACGCTGTGCCATCACTGTACCTGTGTTGTAGACAATATTGTTGTATCAGAGATATTGTGCTAGATATATAGCATCATTGGTGTTATGTAATCGAACATATATTTCGACGTTATATATTTGATATGTTAGAGCCAGCACCAAGATTTGAAGCCGACCGCATAAGTACGATCAAAAACACGCAAATCATTGAACTACTGTATGAGCTGATGATTGGTTTCCTAAAGAAACTCGCAAAGCAAAGCAATATCAACAAATGTGCAATCCAACTCCGTACGGCAAACACTGTTACCGGACAGATCCAAAAGGAAATCTCCTGGCAAGAAAAAATTACGGCCCAATTATTTCATAAATCCAGTACTTAACTTTTTGACCATCCCCATATTGATTAGAGACACAATTCAACGGTCAATAAAATATATCTACAGTTCTTGTTTGTAACACTTTATGTTATGCTCATAAAAGCACGAGTTCAGATCTTACATGTTTCAGTATTTTCAAATTATATTTTAAAAAAATGAAATTTACAGCTTAAAAATATTATTTTAAAAGTTTCAGATTTTGTTTGCTGACGTTTATTAATTTATGATAAAGATAATCTCGTGTTTTACATATTCGGGTAGAGTAGACGCAGAGTAGACAAAATGCTTATTAGGAGAGACTACACGTAGTAGGCAAAAACAACACATAACTACCTAAAGCTGTTAAAAAAATCTCGGTAAACGTCGTACTAAATGTGACAAAATTTCGTCTTGTGATCTGGCCCTATTCCATCGTAAATATTTGTTTCCATTTGATTTCAGGATACTGGCCATGCTGGCACTTATAAGTATCCCATAATGAACAATGAACGGCATCTACTAATTCCCGATCTTCATCTCAATTTGTATTAGTCTCATGCGTTGTAAGGGTTTGAAATCAAGACATTGTGGAGGTGAACCCAATTCTAACGGCTTCTTCAAAATATGATACACTTGTTATACAGCAAGAAAATTCGCTGAAACGTAACCGGCCAAAGTCTGGATCTTATTCCAGAGATAGTATTTCTATACAGTGTAGTATTTACTTTACATGTCTCATTTTAATGGCATAGCTGAAAGTGACAAATGATAGTCGATACCGTCTCAGGGAAGACAACTGTACATCAGTGTTCCGTATACCTTTGAGTGAAATACAGCATATTATAAACATACATATATAGCTTTGAAATTTCGAGCCTGTACACATGTATCCCTACCTGAGATTTCTCAGTATTGAAACTATATACATCGACAAATTTGCTTTGGTGCCATTTGACTCAGCTTATTGATGCAGTTCAAAATGTTTCGCTCAAAACGATATCTATAACAAAAGTTTTTCCTATTCTTTGTGTTTTCGCGGTACCGTAAGTTTAAAAAAATAATATATAAAAGTTTTTATAGTACTGGAAAATCATTAACTAGCTGACTCTAATTATGCCTAAATCAGTCCAATTTTTTATGAAATAACGAGTTATGGTAATGCATCTAATTAGCGATTAAGTAGTGTTTTCAAATCAATGCGTATACTCACTAAACTATGAAATATTTCAGTTTACATTGACACTGTGCGACAAAATTCATCGATGTGGTTCTAATGCCACACGGAATTATACATTTACTGAGAGCTTTATTTCGGATATCGAAAGTAACAGCAATCCAGAAATAAAAAAATAAATAGGATTAATGAGCAAGTAAACTTAAGCTGACCCCGCCAACCAAGCTATTTAGTAATTTTGCATAAAATTTGTTACGGAACGCTTTGTGGTCAATCGAAATCCGGCGTAAAACAGTTCGCCAACACAGCAATCGCGATTGAAGTCTAACCATTTTGTGTTCGCCAAAATTCAAGTAAAATTATCCAAATGTTCGAGAACGAAAATTTGTCGATTTGAATTAAACAAGTATGGGATAGATTTGATTGTGACGTCAGTTTTGCATTAAATTTGCTCGCAAACACTGAATAATTTAAATTTAAATAATTAGGCATTAGGGAACAGAATTTCTGCAAATTTAAATCGCCGAAATTCGGTTCGAACACAAGGTCTAATTTCTGGCATTTGAATTTGATTTTACCAATTTTCGGTTAGCAAAAAAACCGAATGAAATCAAGCTTTATTCCATAACAAGGATTTGCGATTTCATATCTGTAATGACAAAATCGAATGGTTGACTAAATTACCTTAAGTTTACTCATGCATAACATTGGTAATTTTTATCTCCTGAATAAATGGTGCAAAATTATACTGCATATATCGTTAAAGTTTTGGGAGGGGACCTGAAAACTTTCTATAGGATAACAAAGCTTAAATAATATTTAATAAGTTAATTCCAACAATATACATGCATGTTGAAGTTTACTCATCTATAACATATCACATTAACATATATGCAAGCAATATCCCAAAATGGTCTTTCATCCCAAAATAGAATATTACGTGCCTCACTACATTCCATCAATTTATAGAATATGTAGTAAAATATAAACATTAACAGATGGGGCATGCGTTGATATACTGCATCATTTACGTTAGTATGTTTTCATATAGGGGCCGAATTCAGTCGCAGAGCAAGTTCCGAGTCGTGGCAAAAAATGTGCATCATGACGCAGAAAAATCCGGCCCTTCGCCAACAAAATAAATAGCCAAGCTATGCTAGTTGGTTTGTACTACCCGAAAACGGATATGTGTGCGGGTTTGATAGCAGGGACGAACTGATGAAAAAATATTTACTACGTTCAGTTTTCACAGAAAGTCTTACAGAGAAAATATTTAGCTCTAAATCCAAAAAGGGCAAGATTACTAATACTTAAAGTAAATTGCATGTACAGGTAAAATAAATACGTAAATGTCAGTATTTTCAAAATGTTTGTTTAAGTGATTTCCATAAGCCAACCTAGTAGCTGTGTAAAACACGGTCCTTGTTGCATGGAAACGGTACTACTTTAACTGGCAGGACATTTTACAAATATACATGTACATGTGTCACCAATTTCCAGTTTGCCATGATTTTTCATTGTCGTTATATATTTCATGCTTTTTAACGCCGATCCCAACGCTTGTGCCAGATTTTGAGCCACGTGCTATTAGCTAATATGTTTGTAGAGTTTGGCACGGCACAAAAAAGTCACAATGGCTAATCGCGGTCATCCAAGCTTCGCTTTAGAGCCTAGACTGACAAAATCCGGCCGTGCTGCACGCATAAAAGTAGATGATGCTTAAACATACACATATATCTTGCAGAATTGCCTAGGCTATTCAAAATTTTAACATTCGAGCTGGACTGTTTGCGTGACATAGTAGCAAGCCCATTTCAACGCGTGACATAATTAGGATCATGAGCACGCATCTTATCGTAAATGATGTGTAAGCTAGATGATCCTTAAACATACATATATACCTTGAAAATTTTCCATACACTTAATAGTAAAGTTCATCTGTTGGGTGAGAAAACAATGGTGTACGCACCTAAAGTGGACTCACGCATAAAAGAGCAAGAGTGTGAAACTTACTCACGAAGTGCTTCAAGGAATTTTCTTTGATGAATTCGGGTTTTGGAAGTAATCGGTTTTAGTATACGATATTTGTATATGAACCAGGTGTGTTGCAGGACCGTTGCCGCCGCGTGGTTTCTCTAAAATATTAAATGTTATATAATTGTAAATTAGTTTACTTATTTTTTGTATTTAAAAAATTTAAATTTTTTACAGAATATATTAGAAAATGTGCAACTACAGATAACGAGTTTTAGATAGCAAACAACCGATAGAATTGGCACATTAATATTCTGGTCAGGAGCAGGAATTTGTTTTAACCGTTATAATCGTGAACACAGGGCTCGTGTATTTAGTAAAAAAATAACGTAATAACTGTAAAATATGGGAAACGTGGTGTCGGCTAAAAATTAATTGCCAATTAACTCTCGTGGAATGTAGATAGTAAAGAGCTCGTCGCTAGATAGCTTGACTGTGCATATCACTGTTACAATGATTTACTGAACCTGACCGATGGGGTTGTGTCGTTTATAGGACTTGGCTTAACCGAATAAGAACATAAGAACTGACTAAAGTCATATCTGTTAATGATTTCGGCTTAACCAGAGCGACTGCAAAAGACTAAAATAGAAAAAATTATAGAAGGCTTCAGATATGTAGAATTCATAACGAAAGACTGGACTGGGGAAGTGGCCGCGAGGTTTACAAGGGTCGTAAAAAAGACTTGGGTAGATCAGAATAAACGTTACCCGCCGTTGTATAGTCGTCTCAGCCATAAAGGCGTTAACATGCTTTTCGGCTTTTGTCAACTCGAGCATATTGGTAACAGTGGCAATAAGTGCAGAAGATACGAATATTCCCTGAAATAAAAAAATATATATAGCACAAAACTTGTACTTGCGTTAAAAAACCAAATTGCAAACCTGTATACAAATTACAAGCTGTAAATGATGCAACCTACGAGACTATTGCAATAAGCTATTTAAAATTTTATAAACAAACTAAAATAGTTAGAAACTGCAAAAAATATTTTAAGCGTCGTAAAATTACAACATATTCAAATTGACCGCAATTGCACAATGAGTTCGATATCATTTATGCAGGTTAAGCGGCCCGCTAACCTAGCGTACAGCTACGGTATATCTATAGAAAAGGGAACAGCGTAACATGGGGTTCGGGTCACTTGACTTATCTTTGCTCAAACGTTATACGTAAGACCCCGAAGCTTAAGCCAAGGCTAAAACATTAAGGCTTAGTATATTGACAACGGAACGTCCTGAAAAAACTAGAAAAGAATCATATAGCTTTGCTTATATTTAATTTACGACGACTGTTTTTTCGTTAAAAGTAGATTGGAATTTTTATCTTGGATTCTGGAAATTTTACTGGAGACTCCTGAAAATTTTACAACTTATTTCAACAAGTATTTATCGTAGAAACGAATCATAGATGATATTTTGACTTGAAATAGCTGGAAAATATAGTGTGATCAAAGACCAAAACTAGAACAGTTGTACGACAAACCTACCACAATTCCAGTAATCGAAGCCAATGAACGACCACAAATAGTATGAGGTACCATGTCTCCATAGCCGATCGAAAGGAATGTTATCACGATTATCCACAACGAATGGATGTAGGCGAGGTCACGTCGATCTGATATTGGCGACTTTGTATAGCTAAACAAAACTATCCAACAATCTATTTATAACCTAGCACAGGAGTGGGGCTATGTAGCCCAAAAGAGATATAATGACCTCCTTAAGCTGCTGATAACATACCCAACTGAACTCGTAACATCTTATCTAGTAGAAGATTAAATAGAATTATAATTCCAGAGCATCATAAACATGGGACCAACAACATAAATGCAGCATTTATCATGATATGTTGAATTTATCTAATGGGACTAAGGTATTCCGGCAGTATTGACTACGAAAATTGTTAGCTCGATTCAGATAGCGCAGAGATGACAAAAGTCGAAAAATTTACTATATAACACATGATGCGTCTTGTTTCGATTTGATATCCAATATAAGGTTATGAATTAAAATCCATAAACTGACGCCTATACGCGTATCCTATTAGGTCATACATGCCGATGGGGAGTTGGGGTTACCTACTAGATGTATTGACACACCTGAAGGTTCCGCACCCGCCACCCCAAGCTATACTTACCCCATGAAGGCTCCGCCCTTCGGCGAGCTAAAATATTAGCAAAAATTAGGACAAAAAATAGCAATAGTCAGGGTTATATTGGCAAAAATGTTGGTACTGTGTATTCACCCTATTCCCTGAGGACATATCTCCGCCAGCACTGCAGACTCCCCCTAAGCCGGTGGACCTTCGATACCTAGGTACTAGGTATATAATCACAAATAGAGTTATATTTATACAGTTTTAGTAAATTACATAGCTAGGAATTATACATAAATAGATGTATGATATAATTATATTTATAGTGCAATACATTATACAACAAATTACAATATAATAAAATATAACGTAATATAGTTAAGTTAGGATTTAATTGTTTTAGATAATGCATACATATATAGAACAATTACAGTTCTAGCAGATATAATAAATATTACATGTACAGATTTACACTAACCGCTCGCACTGTGTAAAACACCAACTGACAATAAGCCAGTACATTGTTGTAAACAAAATGAGGACAGTTAAAGGCTTTTGACGCATAAGTGAACGAAGAACAAATTTAACGTCAACACTGACACGATTCAACGCAGCTATGCTTCGAGTTGCCGGGTCTGAAATGAACGAAACTATAAAATCAAAAACATGATCTTGTTGGCAGTGATCTGATGTAGCTGCTATTCAGAAGGAGATGATATGATCAATAGCTATTAAGACCACAATGAATCCATATTTATTGATCTATTAAATCAATGATTCTATATGGTAATTTTTAAAACATTCTCGTCTGCTACATTTTCATCGGATAGATAGTTATGTATTTTACTTACTGTAGTGTTTAAGTATAACTAGGGTTATAATATGTTTCAGTTATTGTGTTCGAACTATAATAAGTTGCAATATTAATTTGTTACTATTCCGTATCGCCACATAAAGCTAGTATATAACATATGCTGATTGTGGAGAACCTAGCCAGCAGAACTTTGTGTAAAAATTATTTATCGTCTGTCTGTTCGTGCCATGCAAAACTTATAACAGATTTGATGGGTTTTCGCAATAAGTTTATTCGATTCGTTATATATGTAATTGAGTACATAGCTTTGTTGTATATACATACATTGCTCCAATGATTTTCTACCCAAGTTCAAACAAACTAGCACGTCCTGGAGACCTCAACTTTTGGCCTACAACATCCACAAATTTAAGGTGATAGCTCTCCACAGACGCGTTAGATAAAAACATACATTGCAACACCAATTATGTCAGATACGTAACTCCTTTTGTCAACGCAACCGCTGTAGAGAGAAGAAAGTCGAAGTTTATATAAACAATTAAAACGAAGTATTCCAATCTTTAGTTAGAGAATTTCTTGTAAAATGCTAGAAATGAACGACTGGCTTATATGTTTATTTAACTTGTCAAGTTCGGCTTTATTTTTTAAACTTTACTATGGGCATTATCAAGAATTGATGATGACCCTTTGAAGAAAAATATGATATTCGTGCCACCCTACATGTACTGTGTGGGACGTGTTCGATTTTTGCGGTGTGACACTTTTAGGGGGAGGAGCTTTGTTTCCTACTGTTGTCCTGCCTCCCCAACTTTCGTTTTGTCTCCCAACTTTCGCCGTGCCGTTCCACCTTTTGTTTTGTCCTGTTCCCAACATTTTTCGAGAGTTATCCTCAACTTTTGTTCCGAATTCGAACAGAAAATAAAGTTCTCTTAAAACGCTAGGTTCTTAAACATTTGCGATTTCATTTGCAATTTTATTTTTTGAAAGTTTTAATTTATTAATTTCGGAAGTTGCAGTCTTTTTATTTTAGGTAAATGTCCTATGTCTTTGCTATGTGTTGAAAATAACAACAGTGCTCTCGATGTATATTGCTAGCGAGTGTTGTCTCTCCGGGACTTTTAAGGGTCTTAGGAGGCTCAGTTCGGAACGTCGAAATAGCAACTGAACGTGTACAAACTACACTTAGATCCTTTCCGCCTTGCTTAGGAAACATTTATTTAGATTACAAAAATTTTGCGGCATTTTAGTTACAAGCATGTAGTAAAAATATAGTTTTGTTCCAATGGTTTTGAATTTCCGGCCCAGCAATTATTCGAAGAAGACAAAAGCGACTGGAGAATCAGGAATTATGGTCCTCTTCTCAACAATTCACTACACAGCCGATCTGTTCATATTGGGAATGCCAATATTATTGATCTCTACGAGATGACATCATCATTTGACGATATTACAATTGTACATATAGCAAAATCAACAAAATAGCAAATATTTTAGGAAGTTAATATTTATCTAAATATAAGTATTTCAGACTTAAATATTTCAACCATATCACCAAATTATTCGAAAATAAAAAATAAAACTGATGGTGTATGACGCGTGTATTGATTTTTGGACAGAGAAATGTACATATATTAAAACATAGATTTAGAATCAACTCTAATTAGACTAATGCACGAATAAACTTAATATGCGCCGCCCATCGACAATCCTTTTTGTAATAGCCGATAGCGAATCGCAATCCGTTGTTACGAATAAGATGCGTAAATTTCATCGATTTTTCGATAACATAAAATTGGCAAAATTAGAAACAAGTACCAAAAATTACACCTTGTGTTCGAACAGAACTTTGACGATTTTGAATTTGCAGTGAAAACTGTTATCTAATGCCTATCAGATTTTGATTTGTATTTGTCTTTGTTCGGGAACAAATTTAACGTAATACTGACATCATAAAATAATCTTTCCTGCGGTTTAGGTAACAATGTTCACGAACAAATCCAAATCCGGTAAGTATTCATTAGCAAAAAATTCGGTAATTGTTGTTGAATTTTCGCAAACAAAAATTTGCTGGATTACTAACGCAGAGCTGTGTGTTCGCGACCAGTAGTGCGCCGTATTGCTGTTCACAAAAAACGTTCAGTAACAGATTTTTAACAGAAATGGCAAAGTAGGATTATTGATGGGCGCGGGTTAAGTTTACTGTCGCATAAATTAGGATATACAGAAATGGAATCATGTCAAGTTTTCCCCTACAAGAGGGGATAAGACAACAGGACAAAAATTTAAAGTTTATTTGTGAGAACATACTATGCTTAGGCTTATTTAGGCTTAGGCTTAGATTTAGGCTTAGCTTTATGCCAAAAACTTGACATAATGCGCTAATGGTTTTTTGACATAATCCAAAAATATTTAAATCTATACGTCAAAATTGTTACGTATGCGACTTAACCAAATATTAAGAAAAAAATTTAATGAAAGCGAAATTTTATAGTGAAACCTTGAAATTGGCGACTATGTAGCACCAAACAACGTCCGACCAAATAGCATCGTAAAAACATCGGTATCGAAAGGATCACATCGAACGGAACGCGGGTGGAGCGAATAACAACACGCGAATTGTCGGACGGAAGAAAAGGCCATTCAATCGAATCAGTTCCAGGCAAAGGACAAATTGAACAAAGGACGCATTCTTGAATGATTTTGACTATACGTCGCCCGGTCACTGTTACTTTCCAATCGTCGGCACCGCAATCAATCATAAGAAGCTGAAATGATGAGTCTCAAATGCTGAAATCCCAAAAACTTTTAGGAAGCCTGTGCAACAATGGCAGTGTAAAAACTGTAATCCAAATAAAAATTCTTGTCGTCAAAATAATATTGCGCCAATCTTTTTGAGATTTCCTGCCTCACCCTAAGCTTCAGGTTTAGAGTTAGAATTAGGATTACATCTAGCCTAGGCTTAGGCTAATGATAGATTAGATACTTATTTGTATAGGAACTCGCAACTCTAAAACAAAGTGAACAACAGCATGTGTTTTTGTAGCCAATATCACTATTACGTTTGGTCAAGGTTAAAGAAGATTGCCGTCGATTTTAATTGGGAATACGAATAAACCTAAAGCTTATCTTGGTTAGAAACAATGAAAAATTGAATACAGCTGTATTCAACACTAAAATATTTAAAATAGAAAATATAACAAGCGAAACCTCAGAATGCAATGATTCCTTCGTCTAGCATTGCTTTCCTATATGTATTTGGTAAAAACTTAGTAAACACATCACATTTATTCTTTTAAGCTAAATTTTAAAGCTGCTCATTTCAAAGTTGGTTTTCTAGGATGTTTGAATGAGCGAAAATATTTAGCTGTTACTGAGTGGAAGGTTTCTATTCTCTATATATATTTGCGATTAAGATAACACTCCGATAAAAAGAAAGATCATAAGATATAAAGATCAAATAATATACACCTATTTAAAATTTATGTCATGTAAAACATTGAATGCAAAAAGCCAAAAATTTAGTGATAAATCTTTTCAATATTTTCTAAAGTTTCCTAAAAATGCTGCGCGAATACCAGAAAATTTGACTGAAATTGCTTTGAAATATAAATTTTCGGAATTGAAAAGAGTCGAGTTGTGATAATTTCGATCAGGTCACGTCCAAAAATGTTGAGTTTCTACTTAATCACCATTCCAACTAACAGCTATGTTTACTTAAATTTATATAAAAAGCGAAGGGCAAGAATAATTTTTTACTAAAATTACAAAACAACTAAAAATTATGAATAACGCTTTGTTGCACTGGCGTGTTTTCGAGCCTTGCCAAACATTTGTTTGCCCACTGCTATGCTAAAATGTTACTTTTATCTACTGAAACTGTTAGGGAATTATTAAATAAAATTAAGGATTTATTTCCCTGTGTGCTGAGCTACCATTTTATCGGTATTGTTTAACTTTTAAGATTTTTTGTATAAATATTTTTCATTTCTTTGCTGTTAAATATTTTATTCCGTGTCTACTTTATATCGTATTTCCATTCCTACTTTTCACCAGTATCTCACAGCACGGTGGTGCTTAAGGTATTTGATCGAAATTTCATGTTATGAACTTCTATTAGCTTTTAGCATGCGTATCGTGTTGTTGTTGTATGATTTTCATTTACGTTATGCATAGTGCTCAAAAAGGTAAATGTAGTACCTGACACACTACTTCAGCATATACACCGCTTTCTATTGTTTGCCAGAGGAGTTATTGTACAGATTCGATAGCAAACTGTTCAAGCGTTGATATTGTTTTAGACTTTTGTCTTATCAATACCATAATCATTTTCATTATTATATATTCTTTGCATAAATTTGCTTAATGACTGTCATAACCTTTGAATTATCAGCGTAAGTTGTATATACATTGCTGAATTTTGAATATTGGCTTACTGAAGTGCTTTGCAAACCAAACATCTAGAGCTATAATTATAAATAAGCCGAATATTTAATCCCCATTTAAAAATTTTTTTATCGTAATCTGCCGAAAAATGAAAAAACCGAAATCCCAGAGTTACATATATTCAACATCACTAATACTTTACTTAAAATTTAGATATATATATTTGTGAAGGAGGGAGAGAACACTCGTGATACTTTCAATATACTACTCTTTTAAGCTAACCTCACACGTAGCCCCTTCCACCTATTTATTTTAACGCTAGAGGTGTGTCTGGTCGTTAATGAAAAAAACCGAAATCCCAGAGTTACATATATTCAACATCACTAATACCTTACTTAAAATTTAGATATATATATGTGAAGGGGAGAGAGAACGCTCGTGATACCTTCAATATACTACTCTTTTAAGCTAACCTCACACGTAGCCCCTTCCACCTATTTATTTTAACGCTAGAGGTGTGTCTGATCGTTAATGAAAAAAACCGAAATCCCAGAGTTACATATATTCAACATCACTAATACCTTACTTAAAATTTAGATATATATATTTGTGAAGGGGGAGAGAACGCTCGTGATACCTTCAACATACTACTCTTTTAAGCTAACCTCACACGTAGCCCCTTCCACCTATTTATTTTAACGCTAGAGGTGTGTCTGATCGTTAATGAAAAAAACCGAAATCCCAGAGTTACATATATTCAACATCACTAATACCTTACTTAAAATTTAGATATATATTTGTGAAGGGGGGAGAGAACGCTCGTGATACCTTCAACATACTACTCTTTTAAGCTAACCTCACACGTAGCCCCTAACACCTATTTATTTTAACGCTAGAGGTGTGTCTGGTCGTTAATTGGTTTCAAACATTACACTTGTCGCGGCATAATTCGTTTGTCAAGATAAACATTTTAGTGTAAAACAAAAATCAATATAGTTGAATTTTCAGATAAGGCAGCTTACTTAATTGTGGTTGGCTGCAACCGCGGGTGGTGAGATATATACAGTTTTTTACTAAAATATATAACTTTTTGCTATGCTTTCATGCTATATTTCTGTGAAAACTTAATGACTTAATAGGCGAAAGGTATAATTTGAATACTTTTTGTATATTTACTCTTATAGAACGAAAACACTTTGCTGAAGAGGGCTAATGCGATTGGGGTGTCATTGCATGTAATGCTATAAGATATATCTTATATGATAATATAATATGATATAGCAATGAATTTGCACGAATTTGTTTTCTAAACATTCATTTAAATTAGGGGGATTGTCTTATAATGTTTGTGCAAAATTCAAAGCCTAATTTGGATAATGCCAATAATGCGCTTAGGGACCAAAATATAGAGTACGTGGTTAGTCTTCGTCCAATCGAAGACAGTAACCATTCAGTTTGACACTGTTTTGTAGGGATGTACACTGGATGGTATTTACTTTTATAGTAATGGCGGTCCGAGACGCTCCGTGTTTACTAACAATTCAGGCTGACGTCGTATATTTTAAGCTTCGACAGCCATCTTTATAGCCCAGAAAGATATACCGGCAACATATTAACAGTATTTCGACGATTACGTTCAGGAACTGTAGGATGCGTTATTTTTTCATTCGATGACTAAAACTATAGCAACTTTCATAATTTACATGACAACTTTCACAAAAACTAGAATCTCTAGGTTCAGTTTTGCCCTTTTGAACGTCTACCTCGTTGTACACATGTATACCTACCGTATTCGATTTCTTTCTTGTACATCACCAACGAACTTATATATTGTAATTCTGGCCTTTCAATATCAAATAAATTGATAAAGACCGAAAGCTAAAATACGTTTCAGATTTGCTCCGCTATTTTGTTTATAAAAATCATTGCTTAAAACCGCTCCGTCGGCTTTATATTTATGGTAGGTTAAGCCAAAAATAATCACAGTCAATATAAAAAATTCAATAATTAAAAAATCTATAGCAGTAATGTTACTACTCCCTAAGCCTAATAGGATTCAATCGAAATTTCAGTTACTTACAATCATTAATTTCACAATATATTGCACATAATTAACGTTTTAATGAATATTAAGGACTGAAATTTAACAGATGTAGGTATTTCTTGCCGCGCATTCAGATATTTGTGTGCTCGGACGTTATTATTTCAGTCGGGTGTGACCATGACAGTTTGATAGGTTAAGCGACAAAACATATATGTATAAATCACTGAATGAACGACAAGCCGTGCTACAAGTATTATTGTAGCATACACAACTCAACCTTGAGTTTAAAGGTTTATACTCGCTGTTGTGACGAGATGAAACGAGTCCTATAGCACAATACCACAAAAAGCTGAACAATACCACAGCTCGTATAAATCTTAGCACGGCAGTGCACTTACAGCAAGCGACTTGTAATATGGCTAACAGCAGCTAACAGTGCGTTCTGGCATTTTTTAACGCATGGCTTTAAAATATATAAGCTGTGTCCGGAATAATAGTTGCCATACAGCTGAGGCATGTTCAAAAATTTCTGCACACTGGTGTGACGAGTCCAAATGAGTGCGGTAGCACTTGTTTGAATGAATAAAACAAGACAACTGTACTTACAAATCCTTTAACACACTGTTGGCATTTGCTGGCACGCTGCATTTAGCAGAGCATTCAAACGTTTTAACGCACCGCTTAGTGCTTAGTTATATAATCTTTATTTCAACGAGCTTTATTGCAGATTGGTAGCACAGATTTATGTCATATATGCTATTTTACAATGATTGCTGAATTTCAACAATCTTTGCGATGTACACCACTATTTTTGCGACTAGCAACATAATTTAAGATAATATTGTCGATAAATATAAAATTCAATCAGATAATACATCACGTAGATTCAGGTACCCAATTTATTTTGAAGGTGTCTCGTAAACTATCTGTTTTATTTTAAGGTTTAAGTACACATCGTATACCAAAGCATGGTATTGTGTCAACTGTGGCAGACAAAACTTGAACATTTTATTACTTTATAACGTAAACGTTGCATATCGTGCGCTAAATTTATTTATATGAATGCTTTGATATTAATATGAACTGAATAAAAATAAACTGAACTAACTTTAACTTCCAATGAATGATAGAGCAATATTGCAATTATTAAAACGAAAGTCGAAAATACGATCAGCGTTTTCAGAACGTTCGATGTGGCTGAATTCTGAAGAATAAATCACGCAAGATAAATTTGAACTGTTCTATATACGTTTTTTAAACATAAAAGTTTAAAATTTTGATTCAAAACAAAATACGATAGTCATTGCCTGTCTTTAAATGGAGCAAACATGTTAGAGCAGTCGCAAAATTTACTGATTCTTTATATGCTAACAAAACTATGTAAATACATTTGCCGGTTGCTTTTAACATAAGAAGTCACTCGAAACATCAAAGTATTCATAAATAAAACTAAATTTCCCGTTATATGCCATTTTAACCCAACATAAACTAAACTTAATACTAAGTGCTCTGAGAGGCAATATCTCAACTATGCTCCAAGCTACTTCAATTTTTATAACGTATCGAAAATTTAGTTTCTTGAAGAGATGGGAGGAAACAGGAGGGGGTAAAAAATTTAGGTAAAAACGTGGTAAAATATATTTAAAGCATTTCAGATTTAAGATTGAAAAGGCGAGTTATTTGGCATAAATTTGGGAGTAGCTTATACCCTTTATGCGGGACCTATAAACGTCAGATGTGTAAATCCACTCTGGAGTTATAGATTTTGCACGGAAATTTAGCAAAAAAGTGAAAAATAGTTCTTTTTCGCAAAAATAAGTCAAAACCTGGAGCAAGAAATTTAAGTCTCAAAAGTGCACTATAGTCTGCTATATCCTAAGTGGGGGCTTTAATTGAACATTTATAACTTTTTAGACGTTAACAATAGACCAATAAAAGCATATATATTCATGGCTGTCGTTGTGAGTACTTTATGAGTAAAATAACAAATTGTGAAAATAAAAAAATAAAAATAGATTTTTCCCGAGGGTTTAAGATATTCTCCCAACTGTTCATACCATGAATCGCGACGGTCATGTTGCGTTTATGCTCTTATATGTCTATTATCACGCGTAAAATGTTATAATCGTTCAATTTAAAGCCGCCACTTTGTATTTTACCTGCTATAGATAACATCGGTTTGATGATTTCGATACTTTGCCCACATTCATTCTACTATTCATTTTTAAGCTATTCATATCACGGAGTTCATCGAAATCAAACGTTGTAAGGTCAAACTATCACCCCGTTAGTTGAAAAAACTAATAATAAAACTTTCTTTCTACCCGACTTACTTTCTTACTTTCTTTCCGACCCACTTTCTAGACAATTAGAATCTGTTCATAACGTAACCTGTATATATGTATTTTTTGACAATACAAACTTAAATAAAACTGCACCTAGTTTTCTCATGAAATCTTGATTAAAAATTGTCTTCATGAGCTCCTCACGATCACAATGAGATAGGGGGCAGAGCGGATGCCCTTGGTTACTTTAGACTGGTTCCTACAGATGGTATCGTTACTTACTAATTTGACGAATACATTTCATCCAACCCGGTAGGCGAATTTGCCTCCGTGGTCACAGTCATATATTAGGACTATCAGGGACCAACTAACTCGTCACCTTTTCGTTAAAGACTCAATGATCAAAATTCAGTTTGATAAAAGGAGCTAATTCATGAATACGTCAATACTATATTAAGAAAGGAATTACGCGTACAAACGTTGCTAATGATTCGTCCAATATGCACACGGGGGCAGGGGATAGCCTTCTGAAATGCTGAAACCTCCATGCGAAGCGTTGACCGGAGCCGAAGGCACCTCCAACCGGCTGACCGCATGGGAGCACAAAAACCGAGCCTCCCCTCTCCGAGGACTCGGATACCACCTGGCACCCCGAACCCTGAACATGTATACCTAAAGAGTACTGCTTTCTTAATAATATATAATTAATTCACCATTACTAATTTTGTCTAGCGAATTAATCTTATATTATTATGAAAGTAGTACTGGTTAGGTGTGCATGCTCAAGGTTCGAGTACTCGGCTACCCCTGCGACCTCAAACATTGAGCATGTGTACTTTCACAATGATATATAATTAATCCTTTAGGCAGAATCGGTATGGTGATAATAAAGGCTCCGTCTTTGTCCTGTGCCAAACGTATGCATCGGTACCGAAAAATTTGCATACCTGAAATATTCTACAAACACTACTCTCTGTAAAAGTTTATCCCAAAAGTCTAAAAAATTAACGTTAAAACAGTGGAAGAAAAACAAGCACGGACAAACGCTAGTTGAGGATGCAAGAAGGTTAATAAACATGAAACACAAAAACCCATGAACACATCGCTTCTGTTGTCCTAACTACAAGCCTTATTTTTTAAGTAAAAATGGTGATTAATTTTAGCTATTTTTGCAAAAAATTAAGGGGTGCATACAGAAAGACAGGAGAAATATGTTTAAAACAGTTGTCGGTAAAATTGTTGGGATTTTAGTTTGGTTACTTGAGTTCAATTCCTGATTATTACAGAATTCTTAAAATCGATTTTTGCTTGCAAAACTAAAGACGTTGGATATTTCGGCAGTTTTTTGCTTTGCAAAAATTAGAGTTTTGGTTAGGAATTATTACATTTGCATCAGGAATAATAAGTTTAATTTCCAAACTGTAAATCGAAATTAAAATGGGGTTTTGCAAAAAGCATTGTTCGAAGCTAATAGATGTCCTGCTTCATAACAGAAGGGTGTTAAAAATTTGTTCCAGAAAAATCAAAATTGACTGTGCCATGCGTTTGCCTGGTATATTACTGGGTGCACGCACCTTATTAAAACCCACAATCATTAGGTGCACCGAACTTTGCAACTACCATAAATTTTAATACGGCTTGATAAAGACTTACTAAAAGGCGACATCAAAACTTTATTGGTTCTGTGTAGTGCCTCATCGTTTCTGTTTTAAAGTGCATAAAATTGCATTATATTATTATTTAAATTATTATTTGAATTTATTATTTTATTATGCAAATATTTAAATATGCATAAAATGTGCGATATATTGTTTTCTGATTCTTGAAATATTTTACGACAAAAACATTTGGTTTGATCAGTTTGATTTCATAAATTCCAACCCATCACCCAATTAAAACTTGCCTTTTTGATTTTTTCCTGCGCAACCAATTCTCCTTCGACTATCATAATTGCAATTCCTACAGCAGCAAGTATGGCGCATGCATCGCTTGTACGCGTTCGCCGTTCGAACATTTGCTTGCGATCTGCTGATGTTGCATTTGTCGGATCAACATCGTTATACGATCCGCCGTCAGCGCCCAAGTCGTCATCGTCATCGCACGGCGATCGTGAGCTTCGTCGTATTTGCAGGAGGCGACTATAGCGACCAGGACGCGATGCTTTTTGTTGCAGCTGAAGTTGCTGTTGTCGCTGCTGTCGTTTTTGTTGTTGATTCTCACATTTGTTGTTGTCCGTTGTTGATACGAATGATGCCGCTGAGTAATTGTTTCCACGCTGCATCGTCGGTATCCCTCCGTTGTTGAGAAGAGGTTCGGTTGCAGCTTGACTCAGGTTCCCGTGTGCACTTCCGCAAGTAGTTCCTCCCGATGCAGACGTTTGAGGAGCGGCAACGGTTGATACCGATGATCCACAATCCATAAGGAGGCCAGAGCTGTTGTTGCGCATGGTTTGGAAATAAGACTCTTCCATTGTGGTCGTGGCACCACCAAAACTGCCACTATCGAACGTACCGCGGCTGCTAGGAATCAAAATACTCTTTGTCGAAGGAGGGCCAGCGCCAATCTCTGTGCAACTATCGATTGTAATATTTACAGTATCACTTCGATCCCAAAAACGACGGGATATTGTTTGATCTCGTATGCCTGCCGACCCCTGATTGCGATAAAGTCGATTAAGGCCTTGTTCACTGCTTCGTCCTAATCTTCGGCCAACTGGCGCAGTATCAGCACCAAGGATTCCCGACTCACCTAGTGCTACTTGGCTGCAGCTGCTATCTTCCATCGAGTGAGCACGTTCTGTAGACGGTCGGCTAAGCAACTTACGATAACGATGATGACCAAGGACCCGTACTACGTCTGAGCTAAGTTGAAAGAACTGGTTGCTCTTCTGTTGTCTTTTCTGTTCGAGAGCTAGCTGCTGTTGTTGCAAAGGCGATTGTGAAGCTGCGGTAATTCCATGGTAAGGGTAGTTGAGATTACGATTTGACCTTCGGATTCCTGCTGATGTAGACGCATAGTAGAGGTGTTCGTTTCCAAGTGATTTCCATTGGACTTCTTTCAAATTTGGGCCTTTCCGTGTACTACCTGGCTTTGATATGCTAGAAGGGCGACTTGGTGGCACCGCGATCACCTGGGCCGACAGACATAGCCTAGGTGGCGGCCCGTTTCCTTTACTGCCGCCTTCGATCGACGACGTCACCGATATACCGCTTGGAACTAATGTTGAGCTAGTTTCAACTAACGGTGATTCGGTAGCTCCAAATTTTAAGGCTTGTTGCTTAGAAACTTCAGGCGATACTTCCATACTTGTTTTCGAATTTTTGGGCTCTGGAAATGAGCTAAAGTTTTGGTTCAACGATGACTGCCAAACTTCCAACGCGCTTGTTTGACCGTTTTCCAAGTTACTGTCAACAAATCCTATTTGAATTTCCTGAATTGTCGGGCTAGCACCAGCATTTGGGGTCTGAGGTAATGGAGGTAGGGGACTGTTGTTACTCGAAGATGTGGAACTCAGGCGCTTCAAGCGACGCAATGTCCCTCTCTTACGATTGGGTTCACTTTTGCTAGTAGTTAATGCTTTCGAAGGAAGGCTTGTTGGAACTTCCAATATCTCAGCGTCATCAGAATTCACAGTTGGACGACTTTCAATCGAAATTCCCTCGGCAAGACGAGGAATTTCTTCGGTGTCGGCGAATATAACAGAAGCTTTTGAAATGGGCGTGTCGGTGGGTTCGTTTAGGACTACTCCTGTAGAGATCGTTTGCGCTTTCATCTGTTTTTAAATTTTGATTTTAATTTTAGATTTTGCGACAAAATATATTGCGTACAGGTAAACACACTATGAAATACTATAAATAATACATTATTTTAATAACTAAAGAAAACGCCAGTAACAAGCTTATAAAACAAAATAAACTACATATACAAATTGCAAACTCAAAATATTTTGCTTTGGGTTTTCTGTTTATCCTCATCTATTTTATTTGGACCTTGTAAGCCTAATTATATATTGAATATGTAATCAACCACTATTTTTTCAACCACTTTATTGATCATTTTTTCAAGCATTCGCATATTAAAAATTGCCAGAGGAGTGTCATGTGTGTCATATCACGTTACATAAGACAAGAACTTAAGGAAACATCTAAATCGTTTATAGTTTAGAACCGAACATAATTCGGGACATCAGAAAATACTGACTGAGATGGAACGATGCCACTAGAAATTCTTGTATAACTCGCAGTTCTATTTGAACTCTGCTAGTATTCATACAATTTACGCTAATTCATAATCGATGGGACCGCTCTTCGCCTAATATCGATGTTAGTACGTATGGCAAGCGGTACACAGTGCAATGACATTATTTACCCCGTTTCAACTGAAACTATAACACACTGGCTGCCGTAGCACATTTTTAAAAACTTTCTCCTGTGAAAAAAACACCATTGCGCTAGCTCTGTTTCTGATTGCAAACGCTGATTGATTGATTAATATCGAGATAACTTTCAACGGTATTGTCAGTTGATACCACCGCTTTCATTGCATTCCATAGTTTTACCGTTTATAAACTGAAAACCAAATTTAAATTTAATTTCAATTTTGAATTATGAAACTGTACGGTTCAATTTCTGCAATTGCACTTTTCCGCGCGGATTCGGCGATCGAGAATAGGTGAGTTAATGTTGGTTAGGGGTGACTTCCTATCCTCTTATGGGCAGCTATGTTCTAAAGTTGTATTTTCCCTTTAAAAGTTCTATTCCAGTAATTGAATCGTACAGTTTAATAATTAAAGTTGAAGTTAAATTTAAGCTTGGTCTTCAGTTTCCTTAAGCTCACTGTATTCCTGTGAAAAAAATACCATTGCGCTATCTCTGCTGATGGTTGCAAACTCTGATTGATTGGTTGATTGATTGATTGATTGACTAATATCAAGATTAGTTTCAACGGTACTGTCAATTGATACCACTGCTTTCATTGCAATCCATAGCTCACCCCTCATAAACTGAAAACCAACTTAAATTTAGCATCAATTTTGAATTATTATGCGTGAGTAAACTTAAGGTGATACCGCCAGCCATTCTATTGTGTAATTACCGGTATCAAATCGTAAACCCTTGGTATGGAAAAAATGCTGAATTTCATTCGGTTTTTCGCTAACCCAAAATTGGCAAAGTCAAATTCAAGTGCTACAAATTAAACCTCATGTTCGAACAGAATTTCGGCGTTTTCAAGTCGCAGAAATTCGGTTCCATAATGTCTAATCTTTTAAATTTAGATTATTGAGTGTTCGCGAACAAATATAATGCAAAAGTGACATCACAAGCAAATCGATCTTCTAGTTAAACTTTTGGTGTTGGTGAACAACCCGGTTTAATTCAAATTTGGCAAAGTTTCATTCTCATAAATTTGAATAATTTTACTTAAATTTTCACGAACAAGAAATGGCTAGATTTCAATCGAGAGCAGCGTGTCGGGGAACAGTTTTACGCTGAATTTCAATTGGCTAAAACGCGTTTCGTAACAATTTTTATGCAAAATTACAAAACAGGATGGTTGGCGGGGTCACATTACGTTTACTAACGCACTAAACGGTACAGTTCCATTACTGGAATAGAACTTTTAACAGAAAAAGACAACTTCAGAACATAACTGCCCGTAACGGAATAGGAAGTCGTACCTAACCCACATTAACCCACCCCTTCCAGTACGCCGAAGGTCAACGGAAAAGTTTTGTAATTATGAAAACAAATTATAAAAATTTTAAAGGAAAACTGTCGGAAATGTGGACAATTATGAGGGAAATTTGGATAATTAGGTAAATATTTTGTTAGCCCCAGGCCAACTACGAGTCCGACTTGCATCACAGAACGCATCTATGCTATATTATGATTTAGGGCTTTAAACTGCTTGTTGTAAATTGTGAAACCTATCGGACATGAACCGTACGTCTTAGGGATCATTTCATCGAACATGTTATTACCGTATAAATGTATCGATTAACGATTGATGAAACACGAACGCATTTGTCGAATTGATGGTCTACCGGACAATGAACGCTTGAACTAAATTTGCATCATTTTTGTAAAATTTTCAAACGTTTTTTCAACAAGCAAATTATATACTGATCAGATATTGCGATCGTCAACCTCGGGCTTACTCAGGATTTTGTCCTTGAGAATTCGATGTCCCACTACAAATAGGTGACACAATGCATCGCTTCGTTGAGGGTCGCTTTACCAGAATTTACGTCATGTCGCTGCTGATACAGAATGTTCAGGGGCAGGACATCTTCAATTTACGGAATTTGGAAGAGTCGCTTGCAATAAGGGCGACCACTGATAACATAAATTTTTGTCCACTATCTGGTTGTGTCGTGAACTTTACCTTAAGGCGCTCCATCCACGGTCGACTTACACAAGGCCTTCTAAAAATGTTCCCAGCCCAGCAGTACCACGAAACCAGGTTGGATGATTGAAATGCTAGGCTGTGCTCATAACGAAATCGAAAACTTTTTGTATCACAAGTTTATTCATATTTGTGCGATTCCTTAATAATTCGATCGCTAGTTTTATTGAACGAAATTTTTGTTTAAAGCAGAACAAATTAAAAGACCGAGTCTACGACGGCACCTCTCTAAATCTAATAATTCATCTTTGGTTTTTCACAAACTGTCTTACATGCCCCAAAATCACTGATCAATAAATATAAAGGTAGGCAACCCTACGTCAGCAATGACCAGATACGGTTTTGCAAGTAAATAATCTGTTTTGGCAGCCTGTTTCAAAGTCCGCAATCATTATCGTGGGTTCCGATGGTGTTAATTAAAAATTGGCGACACCTAGTTGGTAGAGAAACTAGTATTTAAGGTAGTATTTATACGCATATTGTCAGATCTTCCCTAATTTTATGACGATATATTCTTAATAATAGATTATTATATGTACTCTATATATATGTTTTATCCATTAACACTTTAATTGCAATATTATGTTTTGAGTAGTACTTATATATTATACCTTTATAATGTATTTTAACATACAATTAAAGTACTTATATGCAAAGAAGCTCCATAACTATAATAGGCAATATTAATTTTTACCTTTTGTGCCCACGTACACGATAACTGGCAATGTCTAGCCAATTTGATAGGTACATACGGCTTCACAAGGAAAATATCAACTGACGTCGAAAAAAGCAAGTGAATAGAGTAATAATGATAAAACGATAGATGGTTTTGTGAGTACTGAAAATTGTCATTGTGCAGTGTCATACAATGTATTTTTCACAAAAATTGAGCTAATAGAAATGAATAAATATAAATAAAAAATAAATTGAGATATACTTTGCTGAAGCGAATACGGAGCGAATATAGACTGTTTTTACTGTGTAAAATGTGGAAGGTTTTTGTGCAATAATGAGGTAATGTATTAAACCTCCCAATACTGAGTGGTGTCTGGGAGGTCGCTTCTGTAGTTTTGCTTGTCATTTTGAAACGATACGAACTAAATAGTTCTTCTACCTGGAGAATAAGTTTGTTATCAACGGCTGCCAGGAACTAGTTTTTAAAGCTTTCATTTTGATTAAGTGCTTGCATAATAGGGCCCGAGGCATCGCAGACTCAGCCTGAGTCTGGAGAAGAATACAAAAATTGAGGCTTTCTGTATTTCACAACCTCTGTACTCTTCAACCGATCTGGTAGGCCCCTCTACCCGTCGCATATATGTAAAATGTGTGATGATGTTGACATTTGCAGTCTGGGGCATGCTTATGACAGAAATATGGAGTTCAAAATGTATTCCAGCAGGTGGGTGTATTTACCAATGGCATTTTATATACAGTTTTTCGGACAGAAATTATTTGAATCACATAACACACATTACATTTAGGTATGATATGACTGTATAAGTCCGATTGATATGTAACTTTCGTTCTGAATCATAATAAAATGATACCTGATAGCCGCTTCACCTAATTTTTGACCCTTGCTAATGTTTTGACCATGTTTTTGATAGGGATAGCTTTTTAAAGACTCGTAAACGCAGATTCTGTTTCAATAGGTAGTAGAGTAACTAGTCATTGCATAATTTTGGGAAGCAGGACATATGCTCCAGAGGCTCCACGGCCGTAAATTGTCAAAGCATTTTTTCCTTAGTTTATTCAGGATAGACAACTCGGATGGTTCCTCGGGCTCTCGCTCTGGCACGGAGTGAGGATTCGCTACGTTGCAACAATGATTTTTACAAGCATGCTAGGGGTGAATCGAAGATTGGTTATCACCACAATGATTAGACATGATAAGATATGACGATCATTAATACATTATGATTTTTTTAAAAATTGGCCGGCATTATAAAAGTATCTCATAAAGAACAATCGAAACGTCGCCAATCAGGTTATCTTGTGCTAATGCGTGTCATTTTGATGATTTTTATAATTATTTGCCAGGTTTTAGTACTGTAGTGCGAGTCACGCCGCCCTGTTATTTACTCGAGTCGATATGACATTGAGAGCCGTACACATGTAACCTGCTAAAATCGCTATACGGTCTATTGTAAAGTCGAGATTAGGGCTCGAAGAGCTCGCCCAATTATTAGCTAATGTTTTGGGCTGCGGAGTGGAAATTTGTCGGTCGTTAACTTTCAGTCATGCAGCTGCAACGTATTCGTTGTTTTGGTCATGTTTCACCTATTATAAATATGGAGCGACACATTTGGGTCAAGCTAACGTAGCTCCATAAGTCGAGTGCTCAATCCCAGGGGGCTCCGCTCCCCAGGTGCTTGCAATGACAGTTGCGGGCCCGTGTCATTTAACGTCTGATCCGTTGATTATAGTTTCAAACTGTCCTTTGCCGATGCATAAGTGCGTACGAAGGCAGAATCAGGCGAATTATTACTTGTGTAAGTGATTCCGGATTAGTTTGTGCTTACTTTGGTGGCGTATATAGTGTGTCGATTTCTTGAATAATCATTGGTAACTTATTGGTTGCTAACTAAATCAACTCTCGTCAAAGCTTTTATACTTCATCGGAAGACTCGTTACAACATGGCGTGGTGCTGTGAGCGTATAAGCGTCGGAGTGCCTGGGGTATATAGTAGAGGACCATTTCTTATATAACAAAATTAAAGATCGGGCATTCTACGCACCCCGCTATATTAATAGATATTTTTGAACGTTGGCAGAAAAACACAACTAAGTTGGTAACAAAGAACGATAAAATGTCAAAATTCGGATAAGCTCTTGTTCGGGTACAGAAACTTCCTGGCAACGCCACAGCCTTTGCGTCTGCGTAGGACTAGCGCCAGGTCACGAATTTTCATTTTTCTTGTAGGAGCGTTGGCGACAGATGGAACGACACAACGGCTGGCGTAACCAAAACTCATATTAATCATGGAACGCAACAACAACGCAGCGGTTCAAGCACGTTCTGAAGGAATAAACGGCGACTAACATGCACATAACTGCCGACACTGCATAAAGGCCGAAGAAAAAGAAGAAGAGCTTATAATGTAGAAAGTTCACATTAGCAAAGATGTGTAAAAAAAGTTTGAAATAGCACAACAAATTGTGTAAAGAGTTCCGATATAGATTTTGAATAAGAAAATGTTTAAAAAATGTAATGTAAAACTATTTTTATAAAATCTAACAATGTTATTTGCCTCTGCATTGAATATCATCGCCAACTATGGGCGGCTTTACCTTTGATTTACAGCATTATCATATACACCTTTGTCCATATGATAATTTATGACGAAAAACCAAGAGTTCATTCCAGGTTGGAGAGGTAAGAGGGACATGACAAAACTGGGAAATATCCCCCCTCTTTTCAAAGTAGGACAAATAATACAAAAACTGTTCGTGCCATCCCTGAGCTCATATAACGCAGTGTCCCTTAACTGTCGCGCTCTTCTACAAGGGTCTATCAGAGAGTCAGAGCATAATTGAGAGAATAGAAATTGATATAAAACTATCGTATACTAATAAATCATATCATCCAATATGACAATAGGTTTCCACTAAGCAAATGAATGTATGCCGCATTTTGCAGTACACAAAAAAAGACTGACAAGACGTCTTTCATTGAAAATGCAGTTTGTGCTGAGACATAACATTCGGTACAGAAATTACATCTAAACAGGGATTTCAGACACAGTGACAGCGTAATAAAGACTAATTTTTGCTTATAACTATAAATCATGGGTTTTAAGTAGTGCAGCCTTTATTTTTTCTCTATTTATGCTCACCTGTTACATATGTATTTACCAAAATACAAATATTCTAAGGATTCGAGCAATATGTTTTATAAGCCGATGAAAACAACTCAACATGACACTACGTTTGTCAGGAGATTCCCATGGAGGATTTTTTAGCTACGTAGCTACCCACCGTGAACAATCATTGTACTGAACCAACTACTTTATCTGTTGCTTCAATGCTTCAAAAACAGCTTACATTTTTCCAAAATGCATCAACGACAACAGCTCAGGAACGGATTTGTGAATATTCCTATTTTTAAATATATCGCGATAACTATCGGCACATATAAAAAGCATTTATATATTTGCATGTCTCCTTTTCCATGATCGCGGAATAATCAACGCCCAGTTTAAAGCTAAAATTTAGTCGAATTTTATTGTTTTTGCCTATAACATAGTAGGCTCTAAAGTGATTTAAATTTTTAGAATGCATGTGATTTGAACTATTGCAATCGCGAGCCAAATATCTAATCGATAAGACTTTCGCAACGAAATAAGGAATCAAAAATAAACAATTTTGTATCGAAATCGCGTTGATATCATCAATATTACCATAGCTTGAATATGACTGGCGGTATTTGGTTTAAATCTTCACAGTGGATCTCCAAAGAATGTGCACACTACATCATCGATATGTTCGTAGCACTTACCAAACCATGGAATTAAAAATCCATGTCTAAAAGCGCGATATTGGATCAGGATCCGTGCATATTTCGCTGTTATAATGACTTAAGTATATCTGACTTTGTTTGACTCAAGCTTTTCCTATGCTTGTCTTGACAGGGTGTACCATTGATTTCAAAACAAGATTTTAGATTTGGGTACGAAATATGCGGAAAAAATGTTCTCCGAAGCACAATCTTGATCTGCCTATCAAATACTTATAAGCAACACGATTTCAGCGCACCATATAGTATATACGAGCACGACGTTGTAATCGGTTCACATTATTTCCTATATATTCACATTAATTCATGTATATACTCATAAATTAGGTTTAATTACAAAGAAATATGTAGCTTGCCCCACGAACCGTTGGTTCCGAAAAATTAGAATACATTTAAAAACACAATTTGTCCCACAAAACATTCGTTTGTCCCACAAAACATTGTTTGAAGTGTAGCTCATCATGTCTTTTTTATAACACAGCGTTCATTATTGTACCATTCGACTTAAATTATGAAATCGAAATCTTGGTTTTATCATCAACACACATAAACAATTTTGTATTTATTTTTCGTTGCCAAATGGGAATGTTTTGTATATTCAGCCACTTCTGCGAGTACAAATCTAGCTGTAGAAGCTTCATCTATAGCTGTTATTTTTAGCATACAAAATTGTTTAAGCCAACAATAAACATACAAATACGGCAACAAGTATTGAGGACTGACACAAACCCATCATTCTATTTACAATTTTAGTAGTTACATCTGATTATTATATTGCTGGTTTCTAAGCAACTATTATATAAACGTTATTTGTTCTACGTTTTCAATTATATCGAAGCTAAGTATATATAATAACAGGTCTTTACGTAATATCTCATGCTGCATGGCGTAAAATAGTTCAAACTTTATGACTCTTATCGTGATATGGTCTTAGGAATGACGTCAGTCGAATCGAAGCCACTTTTATGATTCATTATATTAGTTATTGATGACTACATGGATAAAATATTACCCTTTTTAATGTTGAATGGAAGTTAAAGTTGAATGGACAAAGACAGACTTTAACAAGGACTGTAAATTAACTCAAGAGTTGTGACATTCCGAAAGTTTGGACCTATTCCATTTCAGTACCATTTGTATGATGTTATTATCATTAATTTGTTCAAGAACATAATCTCCAAAAGTATATCACTTGATGGAATGTTTCCATATTGTAGAGATTTAATGGCAAAAACGATGATGAAAAAAACTGGATTTTGTAGAATCCTCATAGCCTAAGTCTAAGTGTAATCGTGCAGAGAAAATGTCGGAATAGGCTTAGGCTAATGCTGGAAGATCCTAAGAAAAACTAGCAAAAATGTCTTCCAAACAAATTTTTACATGGGTAGCAAATGATGTCGTATTTAGTACACACCTTGCGCAATTAAGACATCCGGTTTAACTAAGCAAGACACGTCAATGTAACCAACCAAAAGATTTGATCCAAATTCTGTCAATTCTCAATAGACAACATACGGCGCTATCTTTTCCACTACACAGCCCCCAAATAAATAAATCATTAACGTAATTTTCACATGACAAGAAATCGAATCTATACAAACAAAAAATTTAACTTTGGTAGTTTCAGTGTCACAATAAAAATTTGAAACCTGACGAATTAAACATAAAACGAATTATAGCTGGAAAGAAATATATACATAGGTATAAAATAGCAATTATAGAGTGGTGTTTGTTAGCAAAAAAGGACTAAATAATGTGTAATATCTATATTCATAGGTGTGGAGGGTCCGCCGACTTTTAGGAGGGTTGACGGTCGGTGGGGAGGGGGTGATAGGGGTGTTGTTGGTTGTGTAGGTCATGGGGTTAATTTTTTGAAATTTTAGGAACTCAGAAATTTTCATATGTATGCAAAAATTTGCTCCTATTTTTGATTATTTGCCATAATTTGTTGAATTTCCCCTGATCTTGCCAAATTTAACTCAATTTGTGCCAAATTTAACCCTGTTTTTGCGTAGATTTACTCCGGTGACGTATGTTTAGTTTGAGTTTGTTTGAACCTTAACATACGATATAAACATATATATGCGACTTTTCATAATTACTACAGTTACTCTAATATAAGCATTTAGTTTTAACTCCATGTTTCCTTCTAAATTATTGATATGTTAGGAAAATCTTGTCGGATTATTCATTTGTTTGTGATTTGTGAGGCTGGTAAATTGCTATGGATACAAATGAATAAATAAACACAAAAAGAATTACTAAAGAAATAAAGGAAAGTAAGTAAGCAAGTAAAATAAATCAAAACCCAATTAAGTAGTGTATTAACACTATAGGCGCCAGGATAATCATATATATCTGGAAAATTTTGTCACAGCCAAGAGTGCGGGACCAACAATGGTTGCAAGGGCATAATGACCTCTGATCCTGGGGATTTTTCAAGGAGAGGGACCAAACCCTTGTCACCCTATGTTTTTGGTGAAACGTCCGATATTAAGAAATTTTTGGAACCAATTTTGTTCGCTGGGACGCCTACCGCACCAATCGCTTAACTGTTTGCTAAGCAAATTTTAGAGAAAATTCACATTCATTTCCGAAAAAAGTAATATTGCTTGTTGCGTAACTACAAATTCACTCCTTAGGTTTTACATGCGTTTAAGCTGTTGAAAAACTAAATTTCAGGTAAAACACAACTTACCCTTCCTAGCTCATTATCGCTTCCTCGCCTTGGAACATGTTATATGTTTTCGAAGCTTAGATCATACGTTGATTGCTACAGTATATAGAGAACAGAAAGTATAAAGACCTATCAATATATCTCGCAATGAAGCAAACAATGCAACGCTTGGAACTGCGATAAAACATTCCAAAAATTAGGTAAATCTTCCCTAAGTTTAACGACAACACTTAAGTCTACATAATATCGACTAAAGCTTAAGTCAACCTAAAATTAAAACTAATACAACCGTTAAAGAAAAACCAAACGATGTCGTTTACCAAAGTGCTGATTACACAACAGCGGTATAATGGCCTTATACAGTTGCAGCATAGAACTAAGAATTCTAAGAAAATAGCTTCTAAAACATGGCAGAAAAGATATTAGCTCCATGTTTATCTACACCGTAGCGCGAATATGACATACAAAATTATGGCTCCACGCAGCTTAAAAGCTGTGTTTGGTTGTTTGGGTTTGCTTTTTGTGCTAATAGCCAGTCGAATAATGTTTCTTTTGGATCGTGTCGTTGGTATTGGCTTGTTTTTGAAGTATTATTTTAACCTACGTATGCCTAATATTTATAAAATGGTTGTAGTGTCAAAACTCATAAATCTTACATTCAAGCAAAAATTAACTCCAAGTACTCTGAAAACACTATTAGCAACGTTTTTTGTCACAACAATCAGGAGTATGCTATTATTTTCGACCTTTTATGTTGCTAAATATATGGTTAGTCTCCAACAAAATAGGGTTAATAATAGGTCGAACAGTTTTATTGATTTCAACTTTAGATTTAATGTAAAGATATAAAGATATATTTGCATCAATTATTTATTTATAGATTTATTTATTTATTCATTTATTTGTATATCAATTTATTTTGCTTATTTATATATACACTTATAAATTAATGAGTAAATTTGTTTATTTATTTACACATTTATAACTTATTTCGATAGATCCGTTCAAATGTTTACGTATAACATGATTGTAGAAGAGGCAAATAAATGCATCCGTTATCAGTCTAGAGAAAACGAATCATTATGGCTTAAACCGAAACAGCCAAGTGCCTTGAGCGTATCTTTAGTATTAAAAGTTATTTTTTAAATAATTTATATAAATTAACGAATAAACAAAAGAATAAAAAATAAAGAATATAAATAGCGAAGCCTACACATAGAGAAGTATTCAAGACCTCTTTCCAAAAAAGCTTGGAAAATCTTTTGTAGCCAAGACCTAAACTGAATAATGAAAACAATACTTAGCCTTCTATGGCTTTGGCTTAACTAACTTACTGAAATATGATAATGTGTGTTTTATAAATAGAAGTATTGTTTCTTTTGACGCAGGTTTCACACAAGAAAGCAGCTCGGAATAAACACGAAAACGGTGCATATTGCCTATAGAATAAAGGCGAAGGCGACATACGTATTCAGACTAATATTTTATTATTAATGTGGTTTGCTGACCCAAAAATTCTATTCTATACTAAACTTTGTCTACATGTCTCTATTTTAGTTGAGGAAGTAGAAGGTTTCAATACGTTTTTGCCGACAACTGACAAAAAAAAACAATGTTTGATAATAATCTAGGTTATGTTGATTAAAATGACGAAATTTTACAAACCAGAACGAAAAGCCTTATTAAAAATTGTTTTGGACATGATGCATCATTTAGCAATTTCACTATATTTTCGCATATCATTAATACCAAACATTTGAGAGGTCCTAAGTTCTGGAGACGGGGTAGTACGTGCGACCGGGAAGAGGGAGGTCGTAAGGGGGTGCGTTAGAAATTTTTGTGAAGTTTAAATTATTAAATAAATAGTTAGAAATAAATTATAAAATAAGTAAATTAGAAATAAACTCACATTTACAAAATTTTTGGCATTAATTTCACCAATTTTCTCCGGCATTTTCCCAACTTTCCCCATCAATTTTCCTCATTACCTCCAGTTTTTGCTCATTTCTGCCAGACTGTTGGCTAATTTCCACAAAATTGTCAGTGCACCCTAGACGGCGAGGGGGGTGGTGGGGATTGGGAAGCTTCAGAGAACGAGGCTACTTCACAAGGGGCGGGATCTGCGAGACCACAAGGAGAGGCGTCCAGGCTTCCGGGCGATAGTATGCCTGTCCCCCTGATCATGTATGATTAAGATGGTATTTGGATTTTGTTTGCGTGTTTTAGTCATAACATTTGGCTACCCTCTTTAGTGTTCGCTCACAATAAATATACCTTGAGATACGCTATAATTAGTTGACTGACACTTCGGAACATGTTTTCAATCAACTTAAGTTCATTAGGTAATCAACTGTTCCTTTATGTCCGATATAGATTTACAGTGGTGCGCTACTTGACAACAGGGTGATTTCGGATGGTATTTCAATAGTCAGCACCATAGTTTGCTCACGCTGCAGCTTGATTTCCAGCTATAATGTACCAATAGGTTTACAAAATTTGACTCAGTTCTCATATTTAGCAGCAATAAAAGATTGCGTAATAAATATAATTCGTTTTGGATTCGCTGGAATTTTGTAAATACAATATTCCGTCCTACGCCAAATTTCTACAACTGTTGACAGTAGAAGCAAAGATATTTTTCGTAGGACTAGGTCTTTAGATAAATTTTGACGAATTGAAACAGTGGTTTAACATTTTGAAACTTGTCGCATGAGTATATATTAGAATTTTAGTATCAGCATAATAACAGCTTTGAATTAAAACTTCACGGCATAATAGCAATTGATAGGCTCATTGATTGATTTACTGTTTGAATGGTAATAGTTGCAATAATATCGTTATTAATTATACATCGTTTACGATTATATGCATGCACGTGGTATTAATCATGCCACCCACCAAAACGAACTTTGTAAAATAGCATGCACACAGTCAATCTGGATTATTGATATTTATGAAAGCGTATGTTTGACATGCATTTTATTTTTTGCTCGCGTAAATGCCAGCTTAACCCCTTTAATCAACAAGCCAGAAGTCCGCTGTCTTGCGGTGACGACAAAATAAAATTGGTTCACCTGCAAGAAATCATACAAGCATTTAGGTTTGCCGATACAGGCTTGGCTAGCTAATCGAAATACACCAAAATATTCCAGATACGCCTTAGTTTATCTAAACTAGACTCGTACCATAATTACGGCTACACGAACACATCTCATAGTAAAAGGTTATAGCAATGTATAACAGTTATAACATGGTAAAAAATTAATTGTACTATGTGAAACAGCCTAATACCCAAAAATCTTAACAATTATTGCCCTTATTTGGGCTACCAGCTGACAGACTACTGCTAGTCACCGTAACGCATGAGCTTATAGCTTTACCCATCCATAACCAGGTTTACCAGTTCTCATATATGCACGTCACATTTTATCGTCTATATATAGCGTGGGTCTAATTTGGTAATTACATAAGTAACCCATTATGTGGGGTAATACGGTGAATGACTTCCTAAACAGTATATATAACAAAGCAACCTATATTTGATTATGTTCTTACTTAATGCATTTATGTGGAAAAACACCGGTTGCAACATTAAGCCATGCCAAATGGAACTACGGTACTTATAGCACTATACAAATGAAAACTACACCCGTTGTTATTCTTCTAGTATCTATCACTAAGGTAACCCGATAATTGTTTATTTATCATTTTCATGTATGAAACAACCAACTGAAAAAGGTAAATGTATGTTTTTCGGTATATGGCACAAGATATCTTTAGCTGTTTTACATTAAATATTATATTGGTAATTATTTAATAAAGCACGACGCTTGTAAAATGCCGCCTCCTTCGTAGTATTGATTAATCTATTGATTGATCGATTGATTGGAACAAAAGTGCCAACAACATTGAGCGATCACTACATTGAAATAATTTATGCGACTAGAAAACAGCGAGAGCTAGTGATGTTGAATATGTAGTTATCCCACTGTATAGAATAAATTTTGAGCACGGGACCTTTTTACGTACGCTATGGTTCATTGCTTGTGTTTAAACTATTTCATTCACAGTGGCTTCAAATGAGACCGATGTTTTCTACGTTGTAAAGCGTTGAGTTAGTCCAGTTTGTTGTGTGTCGTAGAGTCGTTTGCACGCGTGTTGCTTGTTCGCTTTACAAATAATCTTAAAGAACCGATAAAACCCCGTGAAATGATTTGTTGCTAGTGCGCTGAGGCCTCGTACTTAGACAATCTATATTGAATTCCGACGCTGCAGCAAACGTGTTGTTATACAAAATACACCTTAATTCATGAGTAAAAAGGCTTATCTTAGGAGCAAGATCCAGTCTCTAAAAAGACCTAGATTAAATTTAATTATGGTTTGTGTTCCTTAGTGTTGAGCATCAGCGCCCATGTCTATATCCTCATTTGATAGTAATATTAAGTCAAGGTTCACATTTTGTGAGTAAGACTCGTATGTTAAATCTAATATATTACATTAGCGAACGGATACAAAGCAACTGCTCACACTAGTTTAGTCAACAAACATACGCACGCTTTTAGGTTTCTGAAACATAACGATATGATTAATTATCATACCCCGAGCTAACTCTGGCTTTTCCAGCCATATTCACAAGTTTTCTCGGAAAATAAGGTTGTTGTTAGGTAGCTGAATTAAAATTTTAGGGTACGCCTCTTAAGTGTTTTGTATGATTTGCTTATAACCGGTCCGATGTAATTTCGTGGCAACAGCATCTTGTCACTTAATAGAAAATATGTATTTTAGAGTTAGAAAAAAATATAAAAATCAAGTTGGCATAACGCGAAACATGCTTTTAGCCTCTTACCATCCGTTTTCATACAATGCTAAATAATTTTTTTACTTTGAAAAATTGACAGTAAGCGAAAATAAACAGTAAAGTTTTGTTAGTATCTTTGTCAAGTCCGCTAACTATGATTGTTTTTGATGATACCTCCGAATACCTAGAAAGAGGAGCCTGGGGACGCGATATCGTTTAGGCTAAACTTTTTTCTGGGACTAGTGGGCAAATCAGACAAGAGGAAGAAAAATATTGACGCGTTGTCCACGTAGACGCCTGTACTATGTTTCGCGAAAGCAAATTATGTACAATCTGGCCAAAGATGATTTGCTTTAAGAGGATTGAATATAACGTCGATAAAAAGCAATACATGTATAATTTTCTATTACATATTTTATAAAGCGGCGTTTTAATTTTCTGTACAACATGCTTTATCATTGATCAGTGCAACACTGTTAACATAACAAACAGGTAAATATTGCTATAATATTGGAAAATACTCTAATAACATGGATGGTGCCTAAGTTGTGAAGTAAAGAAACATGAAAGGTCCGAATTTAGTGATTCAGCAAGATATATAGGGTCTTTCGTGGTAGTCCAGAAGCTTGTCACTGGGTCTAGAATTTATTGCAAAAAGATTTATGGAATAGTTACTATTTATGGACGCTAGTATCTGCTCCAGCTAGACAAGCCGTATCTCGACATACAGCAACATAAATTGTTGCTACCCAAAACTGCAAACATTGAGTTGATAAAGCATAGCACTTGCTCACACTATTAAGAGGTTGTATTTGTTTATAATACAATATCAAACATCCAAAATGTTGGTATTTAGAAATTCAACTCGTAACAAACAAATGCCTATAATGCTGCCCAAATGCTGATCCAGAAGCACAACCAAAACGCTGACACGCATTTCAAAACAATCCGGGTTTAATAAATACACTAGTATATAATCATGTATATATTTATATACTCTGCATATATTAAAACATTTATAATTCAATATATTGAATTTTTTATGAATATAAATATCCAAAATCGAATTAAATAAAGACCACGAACCGTCGACTTTGTGCATAGGCTCATGCGATTTGGCAATGGAAGCAACAAGTGAATCAGTCAAGCTTGTGCTCTATCCGGTATCAAACTGAATTTCAATAACATAACTGTATTTTTATCAAACAACTATATTTATTTGTATTTTAGTTTATAACATACAAAGCTTACATAACGACTAATGTATTTATAGAAACATCAAGAAACGGAAAATCGTCTCAACATCATGGTTCATTAAAATCAACACAGAGTTCCAGGGATCCGAATAGAACTCAATAATATTTATTTATTGCGTCCACTTAAACCAAACCAAGAAATAGAAAACCGTCTCAACATTATTTTTCATTAAAATCAGCACAGAGTTCCAAGTTCCAGGAATCCGAATAGGACTCAATAATATTTATTTATTGCGTCCACTTAAACCATCTAAACATCGTTGTAAGCATGATATAATTTGTACAGTTGTCCACGGAAACTAAATTTTAACCGAAAAGCTTCAGACATTCACCTTTTGTAGCTAATGGAATCTTTCCGCTGATAAAATCTCAATTTTCATTGTTAATGCCGGAAATAATGCCAGATGTACCCATAAAGATGTTAAACTATTTAGTCGGATTCGATTTTGAGCGCCTAATCTGATCCGTTTCGAGGTTTACCGGCTCTAAAGTGAGTGGGTAGAATCCAATTAGTTTGTTCAAAACAGACGTGACTTTAATTTGGAAGACGCCTATTGGCTTTGGCCCAAGGTAATCTTAGCATCAAAAATTCCATTTCGAAAAGCGCTTGTATTGTATTTTGTATTAGTGCTTCTACGAATTCCACATATAAAGTCAGAGTTCGGAGAAAGCTGAAATGATGATTTCTATTAGAACCAAATTGAGCGCATATGATTGCTCACAATGTTGATTTAAATCAGCTCAATTGTAATATGACAATTTTAATACGAAGTAATTGTCCTAAAAATGAATTATATTTTATTAATTTAGTTTTGGGCAGCGGCTGTGAATGCGGTGGGTCGGCCGACAGCCGACCGCAAGAAGATTGTTTCGTACGTTGACAATTTTCCAGCGACGCAAACTCGTCGGCCTGCCGTTAACGGCTGACCTGCGAGTGACATATGTGAAGGTCATGAGCCGTCCCACACCCCCCATGGTCTATACGTTTACTACAATATAGCAAGTGAATTATAAACTGCACCACTTGAACAATTTGACGTATATATAATCCTCCATAACCAACGTGCTAGGTGTTTGTACCAACTTGTCATATTTAATCATATAATATGTTTATTAAACTAATATGCGTCAATATTTATTATCAATATATGCGTTATATAGGTGTCAAAGCCGGCTGTCACTCAGCCATTGAGCCGTTGTGTTTATTACTATATAGCAAGTGAATTATAAACCGCGCCACTGGAACATTTTTGTTAATATAATCCTCATTAACCAATATGCTAGGAGTTTATACCATCTTGTCATGGTTTGTCATACAATATATATGTTTATTAAACTAATATGCGTGAGTGTCAGTGTAATAGACGTCAAAACTGGCTGTCACCCAGCCTTTGAGCTTTCAACAGCCAACCATTACCCGAGTATCGGCCTTTGCCCAGCGCCATATGGATTACTATCCTGGTGCTATATCAGCCATACTCGAATGGCAGCCCTAGTAGAGCAGAAAAACTATATATGCTGCAACAATATATTGTAAAACAAATAACAAGTACGTTGGTGATATTTACATTAATAACTAAAAAATGCTATTAATATATGAAAAATATAACAATTTCGACATTACCTTTTTCTTATGTCTATATTTATATCTAGGTATTTTTGATAATTGAGTTATGTGCCAACTCATATTTTTATCGAAATGTTAAAGTGTGTGGTTATTAGTTTTTTTATTAAATTTACCGATTAATATATAAACTATCGATAATTTTGCCAGTTTATAATTATAGTAGCAGAGCTTTTAGCTGTTACAGCACAAATAAAATTACCACGATTATGAAAAAATAAAAAATCCTGCTGTGAGGTGATGCGGATATTCGCTTCACCAATATTTCGGCCCGCACGAAATCTAAAATGGTAATTTTAGGTACAAGTAGCGTCATCGCAACAAGCCATTTTCTTGCAGATGCTGCCCGCCCCGGAGCGATGGAATGGTAAATTCATGTGTCCACATTCGAACGGCAAATCGACGGATCAAAAGCCTTTCACTGTTCTATGCTGCTCTCTTAGCTGAGCCATTGCGGCATCATATGTACAGATTTATATATTTGTGTATGTAAATAAATATGAATGAATGAAATGACACATTTATATATGCATGTATTAATGTAAGTAGATATATAAATAGTATCTCGCAAGCGAGGGTAGATCAGAGCAAGCGTGGTTTCATTTTTAAATTATCACTTGTTCTGGCAATCAGGTTCATTAACCCTAAACGCATTACAATTGATGAAACGGCTTGAAATAATATGTACGCTGGACGCTAGATAACCAATTCATTGTATTCAGCCTTCAGAAATACCTATATAGGTCATAATATATGACCCACTGCACGCAAAACATAATCAAATGAAAACGCACTAAACTTTGCAAACCGGTTTCGTTAACCGTAAAATCATGAAACACTTTGAACATGTACAATATAGTCACGTTCAACTGTAAATAGCAACATCATCGTATCCAGCGTCTTTGATACCTTATAAGCACTCAATGTAAGGTAAAACAAGCAATAACACGGCGAAATTTGAAAAAAATCGCTATTTCGGGAAAAGGATCGACGATAATAATCAGGTCCACAACAACGTAGCGAATGGTCCCACAAAAAAGTCGTTGTCTCCATAGTTGTAAATCTCGATTAGCTGATTTTGCTTGTGTTTGCCGCATTTTTCGATCAAATCCAAATTTCGCGAGATATGGGATGTGGAATACTAGTATCCGTATGACCAGGTTAGGCAGAAAAACATTAAAAACCTGTTTTTTGCCATTCTGACACGAAAGAAAAGGTCCGGGCTGTTCGCGTTCAACTAAAGGACACCGTCATCACTATTGCTATGGAACAAAAAATTGTCCAGATCTGAAAATGAGTTATAAATAAGAGAGACAGACAAAAATGAAATTTTCACGATTTTTCCACTAGCGCCCTCAGTGAAAACTCCGCGATTCAATTATCGATTATTACTGATTTCATTGTTTAAAAGTAATGTCTATTTTGTAGACGTTGCGTGCAGGTCTTGAAATAATAATGCTTATGTCAATTGGAAAATATAATTTAACACCTCAATGTATCATAATAATAGTATCAATTTAACATATGTATGTGTTGCAATTGCGGATAACTTGATGTCACCCTGGATACATCAAAATCGAATAAAAAATCAAAATAAGTTTTTAATTGATTTATGCATGATACAAAAGCGCAGCGAACTTTATCCAGTCCAAATCGATCGAACCCGTACTACAGCAAATAAATGGCACTAAAGGTTAAATGAGCTGGCTATTCATAAGTGAACAGAAATTCATCTGACTATTATATAACAATATATATTGTTTGCAATTTCATTTAAGATTATTTTGATAGCCATCCAATAACAATAATACAAAAGCGGCAAAAACAAATGCAGCACAATACGTTGAAAAAAACCTCATTGAATTCGTTACTTTGTTATAGCGTTTGAAACGTCCAAAATTTCAAACTCTTCAAGTTTTTATTTGAAGATAATGATTTTTAAAGCGCGCACCGTAGTGCAGTATCCAAGAAAATGACGACCAGTTAGGCAAGTTCTGACAGTTACAGCCCCGAGTTACGCTTACAATTAGAACAATACGAATTCAAATATATATCTATATGTAGAAATAGAGTCTTATGTTTAGTTAGTAGATCGACAATGGCAAGCCTACGCACTACGTGCGCTAACTATACTAAGTTTAAGATCGGATACATTAGAAATGTATAATTCAAATATATTTTAAAAATCCTAGTATTAATCACAACAAAAATTACTAAATGGCTTTTTTATAAAACTGACAAAATGCTAAAGCAGCTCGTTTTGTTGAAACAAGCCATAGAATTGCCTTAAGATTTATGATTTTAATATGATAGGCACGTTCTTGTGCGGGTGTTCCGTGAATACGGTACCTAGGCTTCAGGCAATCTTAAACTTATATTGTGTTTCCAGCGGGAATAATAACAAATTAATCTCTACTCTACATAGGTACATTGCACTTAGCCGACGCTGTATTATTCAGCTAAAAAATGGCGGTTGTCGTATATATAAGAATTATAACTCGCATGATGAGTTGGCCGCAAAATCTAGACAAGGACGCGAGAAATAAAATGATCTCCAATATTATACAGTTTAAATTCTAAGGTACAAAAGACGCATTCTAAATGCCAATGTCGTGACATTTTCCCGTAATGGATATATGTCACGCGGATGTCACAAACAGTCACGACTAAGCTTATAATAGTTGTCCAAAGACGACGTGTTCCAATAGAATGTCAAGTCGAGATAAGTTTGAAAACGCTAAACATTAAACTAGAAAATAATTCTCAGAACTCAGAATTTGACCAGTTTCCAATTTTATCATATTGATTAATATTGATCAATTAATCGGTATTGTAGCACACAATTATTGCAATATTTTGAATATAACACAAAACTGTACAATCTATATCATATCATTTGTGCGTATGTCCTTAGGTGGCGCTGTGGTTACCGCGCCCTATGAGTCAAAGCTCCACCCACGAGGAGCGCTAAACCCCACCCGAGGACGCACACCCCATCCGTTTCCCTAACAACCTGACGCGCCGAATTTTTTAGCTATTTCAAGAAAATTTCCTCATTGAAAACTCTGAGTTTCCTAAAATTTTTACTCTCCCGCCCCTAGCGTACCCACCTTCCCGGCGGAACTATCTAAACGGCTAACCGTTGGACTTTGGACGCCCATGTATTCGTAGTAGTATCTGCCGCGCTTTCAAATCTTTCTATTAAACGGTTGTGTAGTCATACTGTCTCGTTTGAATTCGTTGGACAGCACTCGTTTGAGCTCGTTACAACTATTCTGTCGAACACCAAACCCATACGTCACACAACTAGTAAACCGTGATGACATTGCGTCCTATACGATACTTTTACATTCTATACCTATGTATATGCATTTTTTCATACTACATCGTCCGATTTGTTCTGAAAAAACTATGAACGCTATATCGGATCAGATCAGATTGGTAGCTGATCGGATTTTGTAGTTGGCACACTATATGAAAGGCACATGAAAATCTGGTTGGATCGGTTCGGACGCAATGCGAACATGATATTGGATCGGGTTGGAAGGAATGGAAGCATAGCATACACCTGTTGATCGTAAAACTGCCGAAAACCATCAACAGTTGGCTCACATGAGTGATTGTGACCCTACTCGTCTTATCCCTTAACACCGACTACAGAGTTCACCCAACGTGGGTATAGACTGCGCAATACATCACAACTGGGACTGCAAAAACCTGTGTAATTAGAGAAGCTACCTGTACACAAAATTCAGTACGTCGAGCTTAACATTGATAACAATGAATCGCATATGTTCGCTCGTAGCTACTTAGAAACATTTTATGAATATTTCCACAGTAAGCTAAATGTACTTAGCGATAGCGAGATCCCATGTCTATAATTCGCTGATCGAAAGTGTAATTGCGGGTGATGCTGACAACACATCGGTGTTTCTTATATTAATGATGTTTTTAGAAAGGTTAGAAATGTTTAAACAGATATGCTTATGACAAATTGTTCAGTTCTCGAACATATATACACATCACAAGAGCAAGTTGTTTTAAAAATATTAAAAATCTATCAAACAGCCTAGTTTTATTCATGTTCGGTTGCCACAAGATTTTGTTTTTTTAGCCGAATGAACGTCTGAGTGCACCACTTTACATGATTTTCAGAAAACGTCTGGCAACAAGTAAAATTCCACCTATCTGTAGCAAAGTTTACGTGTCCTTTTACCAAAGCATAAAAAGGCTATATGAACAAACGTTTGCAACTATCTTTCAATTAGTATTTTGTATATTTTAGTAAAATTTCTGAGTCAATTATGGGCAGTGCTTAAAAGGTTTGTTCACACGTACAAAGTTTTAGCTAAAAATTTAACCAAAATTTGAGCTCAAATTTTGTTAAAAATTTGAAAGCATTGTTTTGCATTTTACCTAAATTTGAATATGGGAACACCGCTAACATTTGCAAACATATAATTTAGCTAATGAAGGATAATCAAGATATCTTGAAAAAATTTTAAGCTCAAAATTTAACAAAACGTGATTTGCCGCATTTTTTATTACAAATTACAATAAATTTTTGATCATACTTTGAGAAATCGACCATCACTATTAGTCTCTAACTATGGGAACTCTATATTTACGGGATGGGCAAAATGTATTCCGGGGAGATATTTCATAGCTAGATTTCCCTAAAAAATTCCATATCGTTTATCCTACGAAAGTATTTCAATGTTTAAAGTTCTGTTGGAATCGCCCGTCAACGTTTGAATTCCCTTGTTAATTATTTATCTCACCGATAACAGTATGTCGAAATCAATGGATGTAAAATCATGTTTGTTTGAATGTAATGTTTGAAATTCTTTCTGGTGTAGCTCTAGGCAGCAATTTAAGTCTCACAGTCTCATCCTGTTATTGCTTTTGTGGTTCAGACACTTATAATGGAACAAATTATTTCGAAACGAAAATATTTTGCTGACGACTCAGAATTTTTTATCATTTCTTTGAATCTAATGACTCTTAAGTTTTGCAAGACGTTTTGAACAGCGTTTCAAAATTTAATTTCTCCCGGAAGTGATCTTGTTGTGATGATTTTCCACCAGTAACTTTTGTTTTTTAAAATTTATAGTACGTCGAGAGTGGCTAAACCTACACGTCATTTACGGCTACTACGTCGAGTTTAGGACTTGATACATTAGAAATTCACAATTCAAATATATTAAAAAACCAGTATTAGCCCATTAACGCCCGAATTAATTTGTGTCTTGTAAAATGTTTGAGAAATTCATGCCTCCGCCAGGGTTTGAACCCGGGTTTTAAGAGTGAAGACGAGAGAGGCAAACCACTGAGCTATCTAGAAGCTGTTGGTGGCTTACTTAAGTGACTAAGAAAAACGATCGAGCGGTAACGCACGTGGAAGCATATATACTATGGAGACAGAGAAACTTCGTTAAATCAACAGGTCACAACAGGCGTTGTCCACGTATGTGTATAATGGAACATCACCTTAAAGTTTTTACGACCTGGGTTATAAAGAGCACATGGTTAAGGGTACGGCGGATGCGTCAAATAACCAGTCCCTTTTAATTCTTAAAAAGCTTCTGTCCAGCGGGATTTCCATTACAAATTTAATTAAATACATTAAATTGATACCACCATTTATATAACATTCTAACATGGTAATATGTCACATTGGAAATGACATTGTATGCATAGTTGCCTTATCTTAAATAAAGTTTATAACTAAAGCGACAAGAAATAAACACCTTTCATGAATAGCATGAACAGATATCTGAAATTTTGGCAAGTTTAAAGATTTGAACAAAGCACACGAAATGTGTCAATTTGATAACACTGATATCCTGAGTCAACAATGGACACAGAATGTCTCAAACAGTCGGACATAGAGAATCTAAAGCTTACAATAATAACTGTCAACAAATAATATTATTACATATACGTCTTCAACAGAGCAGTGATAGCTCATAAACGCTCCAAACGTTTACTCGAAATAAAAATATATCCCAATTGAACGGTGTCTAATTCTATTAATATAATATTGTACACGCTACTGTAAAGATTGGCAGAACTAAAATACTGTAAGAATTATTTCAAAATAGAAATTTTAAGCAAATTTGGTGAGTAAAAACGCGCTGTTGACGCAATAAAATTAAGGTATTTGTAGTAATGAGGCAAACGACCGTTGAACAAGCACTCATACCACGGTCTCGGTTTGGGTTCCTAATTCAGGCCACCGACACAAATTTGAGTCAAATAAAAATAAAACAATTCTGTGTGAAAATTTAAAATTGAATTTGTGAATCTCAATTGCATAAGATATTACGTAATAAATATTAGGTTAAATAAGTTATACTAAACATATTTAATTATATTTCATATAATAAATTTAATAACAATTACTAAATTGTATAGGCATTGGAAAGATATGTTGAAATTTTGTTGCTTTGACAAAATATCGAAACCAAATGCTGGACGACGTATTTACCCTCGGTCATTGATTAAATCGATAGTTGAAGAAGGATCATATGGCATATCTTCTAAGTGGAGGAGGAGCTAACACGCAAGTCCTTGTTCTTCGTTCCTCCGCCCAACTTCGAAACGAACCACCAGTAGTGTGTTCAAGACCTGAAATTGATCGATGCAAACGCGAATTACGTCGCAGCTAAGACCACCACAATGTGCGTCGTCAATTGGAAAATTGGCACAAACTGCATTGATGTAGATACTGACCGAAACATATTGAGAGTCGTAACTAGATATGTTTTATATTAATGTGTCGTGTGTCGCAAGTTCAGTTTGGGCACAAGAAGATTAGTGAAGTCTCTGTACACCAGCTGTTGTAGATACTGTGGTTTGTCTTTTAAAACATAATCAAATCTGCAAATGCTTTATAAGAAAAGTGTTTTAGCGGATAAAAGTTGTTTTAACTGTTGAAAAGCAACCTGGCCATTAATTTTGATAGATGGTTGATTTTAGGATACGTTGTGGGGTCAAATTCTTTAAATTCTGAGCGTAAGTATTGTCAGTGGTCTAATTTTCAAAAACACCATATCTTCGACCAAAATGGCAAATTCGGCGTATGTTTTATCAATACTTTTTTCAAAAATACGAACTGCTTTTTGCAAATAATTCATGAATAAGGAATGAGGTCAGGTATGATAAATTACTCATTTTTAATCGAGGTAGTCAAATCTTCCATGGGTTGTATGTTGATTAAGTAGGTTCAAAGTGTGGGAGCTTATTGCGCCATAGATTATAATCAGCCAATTCCGGCTTCTCATTAAAAGAAGAGATACTACGATTCACGTTAGTAAATAGAATCGGAAACATATGATCCTGTATAATAGTTTTATTTGCACAATAATAAATTATTTCGAAGCTTTTATGCATAATTAGATATTGTCACAACCGTCAGGGTGTGAATTTGTTTGCGGATTTTGCAGTGGCGCAAATCCTTCCAAAACATTGGGGGGGGGGGGTCCAAGTCAATCAGAAATTTATGATCCAATTTTAAACGTGAACTTCAGCAGATTTTCCAAAAATATGCAAAGAAAATGCGAGGGATACTTGCATTCCCAATACACCCACAGGTACAGGTACAATAATATAGCATATTACAAAGCGAGAAATTTACACATTCTTATCCCACCTAGCGTAACTTACAGTCATATCTTAAATGTGTTCTTGCGTATCTCGCTTCTAGATGCAAATTCGGCGGCTAAACTGTTTATATCTAATTGATCTATACGAGTTTGATGACAGTGACATACGGCGACGTGGTTCAGCCGGTCTTGACCCATAGTTGATCTCAGCCATGATTTCAAGCGACGCAACGCGCTGAAGCTGCGCTCGGCTTCGGCAGAAGATGCTGGTATCACTAAACAGAGCCTAACCAAAGTTTCGACCTGGGAATACATCCGCCGCACTTCGGCAGGCATGGCCTTTAGAGCAGCAGCCGCCTGGGAAACATCTACGTATTCGTGTTGCTGGCGAAACATATCAAGTTGATATTCAAGATGGCAGTCTAATTCTGGAAATTCAGCTGTCTGAGTTGTTACTTTTCCAGTCAGAAGAGCAGATTCCAAGCCACGGTAAACGATGAGGTCAGGTTGGTTGAATCGGGCTTGCAGTTGCTGTAAGACAGTATCTATCAATGTAAAATAGTATTGCCGGTACTGAGATTCAGCACATTCGTGATGGTGAGCAGTACTGGGGTTTGTGTAACGTGCTGGTGGTCGTCGCTTACGTGCCATACTTATTGGGACTAGATCCATTTCAGCAATTTCGCGTTCAGCATTTCTGTATATTATTTGAAATGCTTCAGCGGTACGTTTGGTGGCTAGCGTAACATATATGCACTATAATTGGGATAAAAGGCATGCAAATCGGGATGAATGGTACACAAATGCTTAGGATGGCTCGATATACCTCTGAAACGTGTAAATGTAAATTTTGAAAATTTTTCCCCTCCAAGGGGAGACATTCGACTCCTATTTTTGGCTTCCCTTCTCCTTGCAATGCATCGATATCGACCCCGAGCCGTCGACCCCAATTCTCAGACTTCCAAAATAAAGATGGGCATAAAGCATATAATATATAAAACAATGTGAAATCCAAAGGCAGCACATATTGTTGAAACCGAAGCAATACAAAAATTTTCACTAACGATTACCAAAACGAGTCTGGACGGCAATTGTGAAGGTGCCGCAATAGGCGGTACAAAATTAGACATTTGATTACCGCAAGGAGTTTTGTAAGTGCTCATATATTAAATGTTAAGTGGCATTGGCAATTCAAATGTTAAATGCAACTACAGCGTACCAACGCCTAACTGTATATATTTTGAACAGTCATTATCGTTAGGAAGAATTTTAAAATTTTTCCAACATTTTCAATTTTCACAATTCTCTCATGTAAATAAAATCCGAATGAGCTGTGTCAATCTTGTTTTAAATTTCAAAATATTGGGGGGGGTCCGGACCCCCCCGACCCCCCGCGAATTTGCGCCTATGGGATTTTGTCAATTCTACATAGTACATGTATGGATATAATAATTACTCAATACTGGTACATTATTGGTCACATCTAGTCTAAAGGACATATCAATGTTTCTAATTTTACATATCATGGGTCCAATTTCTTATCTCGCACGTTGTCGTCGACAATCATAATATACAATATATAGTAATGTAAATATACTAAAATAATACGCGCAAACATTAATATAATAGATACACATACTAATACAAAATTGTTTAATACATGCGCATGTAGTTTCAATGGCCGAATTGTTAGTCATTCGGTATTTGTCAGCAACTTTCAGCGTTAATAAGTTCGAATTCTCACAATAATGCAAATACAAGGATTTTGTGTTTAGTTTTAAATATTATCAAGTCGTGTTTTATCACGGATTTGACGTTCCTTTCAACTTTCAGGTCATTACAGTAGATAAATAAACCAAATTTTTAAAATATATTTGATCCAATTTTTAGACTAAGACATAATCAAGTCCACCTACAGCAACGGCTACAGACATGCAATGTGAGTCTATAAGTAAAAAAAACTGCGATTTTCGAGGATGTGAAATTTTATTGAAATGAAACTCATTATTAGTAAAGATGGAAGCATACATTACACAGTTTTACGTAACAGAAAATAAAGGACCGCCTTTCCGCAGCGTATGCTTTAAACATAAAATATTGAACCACGAAGTCTGTGTAAAATTTCAACAGATTACTTTCCGACAGCTATGCTTTGTTTCTGATTTTGCTTTACTTTATAAATATATCTATTAATATATATTTTCAAGGAACTAAAACTTGTGCGTGATACCAACAGCGAATAAGGGAAGAGTATCAGTATGTCACCTCCTTGAACTCTAACGGTATCCCGTGTTTGACGATACGGACTATTTTAGCGTCACTCCACTCATTTCTGGGTGGGATCATCATACACAGCCCATCTCATTTTTAGGGGGAAGAGGGTAGCCTTAAAATACTTTATTTTGGGCGGAAACGTTCGGCCTTAAAAATATTGGTATCAGATGTACCCCTGGACAAAACTGGGTGGAGGGTTCGAGCTGCCCCCATAAAACGGCCCTTTCTGCGCATAATCTCCACCATCCAAAAATAAGCTGGTAATGCTGAAAACGCCCCTGTTTTCATGTAGAAATAAACCTTAGAGTGCTCGGTAATGCATACTCTTCACTTATGCACTCTTCCTCATACCAATGAACAGGTACTATGGTTCATAATATAAAAAGCAGGTCCTGGATACACAAACAAACGAGACCCAGACGTTGCCGAAGCAATGCGAAAGTTATCTACCGCAGTTGACGAATCAATGCTCAAGCTATTCTGTACCCCTTTATTCACTAAGCTATAACAAAACTCATATTATAACACTAGGCGATTTGGTACTTGCCAGTTTAATCGCGCGATAGGCTAAATTTCGATTAACTTTTTGACAAATTAATGGATATTTCTTACAATGTTGAACAAACTTTTGCCGCGTCGGAGAAATGATATTAAATCGTTCGATAGGAAGTCTTGTATTTTAGAACTAAACCGTAAAGGAGCTGTTGTTAGCTTCCTAAAATATCCTTAAGCATTGTTTTTTTAACTATTCGTGATGTACACTGGGCCCTCTTAGACCCATTGTGTATGAAAGACTTAAATGTAACCGTAAACGTTTCTACAATTAGAACGAATATTTGAAATACAACTATTAGTTGTAGCATGGCTTACCGTGCATTCAGAGTGTTATAGGTACTGTTGTGACGGGTTGAAATGAACGTCAAATTTGTGTGTATAAAACACGACTTGATAATATTTAAAGGAAACAAACACAAAATCCTTGTATTTGCATTATTGTGAGAATTCGAACTATTAACGCTGAAAGTTGCTGACAAATACCGAATGACTAACAATTCGGCCATTGAAACTACATGCGCATGTATTAAACAATTTTGTATTAGTATGTGTATCTATTATATTAATGTTTGCGCGTATTATTTTAGTATATTTACATTACTATATATTGTATATTATGATTGTCGACGACAACGTGCGAGATAAGAAATTGGACCCATGATATGTAAAATTAGAAACATTGATATGTCCTTTAGATGACACGGTACTTATAATGTACCAGATCAGTAATTATTATATCCATACATGTACTATGTAGAATTGACAAAATCCCATAGGCGCAAATTCGCGGGGGGTCGGGGGAGTCCGGACCCCCCCAATATTTTGAAATTTAAAACAAGATTGACACAGCTCATTCGGATTTTATTTACATGAGAGAATTGTGAAAATTGAAAATGTTGGAAAAATTTTAAAATTCTTCCTAACGATAATGACTGTTCAAAATATATACAGTTAGGCGTTGGTACGCTGTAGTTGCATTTAACATTTGAATTGCCAATGCCACTTAACATTTAATATATGAGCACTTACAAAACTCCTTGCGGTATTCAAATGTCTAATTTTGTACCGCTTATTGCGGCACCTTCACAATTGCCGTCCAGACTCGTTTTGGTAATCGTTAGTGAAAATTTTTGTATTGCTTCGGTTTCAACAATATGTGCTGCCTTTGGATTTCACATTGTTTTATATATTATATGCTTTATGCCCATCTTTATTTTGAAAGTCTGAGAATTGGGGTCGACGGCTCGGGGTCGATATCGATGCATTGCAAGGAGAAGGGAAGCCAAAAATAGGAGTCGAATGTCTCCCTTTGGAGGGGAAAAATTTTCAAAATTTACATTTACACGTTTCAGAGGTATATCGAGCCATCCTAAGCATTTGTGTACCATTCATCCCGATTTGCATGCCTTTTATCCCAATTATAGTGCATATATGTTACGCTAGCCCCCTTCTTCCCCCTGCTGCTTTTCTATTATTCTGCACTCCTGCCGCGCATGGCTGCATGGTTCTGTCCCTACTGTCGTGCGCGCCCCCCCGCTCGTTCCCCAACCCCCATCCTCCTCCCCTCCCAATGTGCTTCTCAGTCCCCCCTTCCTATTTTCCTTTCTCCTTCTTCCGCTCTCCCCCCTTTCTCCTCCTCCCCTCTTCTTTTCCCGTTTCTTGCTCTTCTCTTTCTCCTGAAAAGTAACAACTCTCCTCTTTTCCAAATTAACTCCATCTTAATATCAACTTATATTTTCGCCAGCAACACAAATATATAATGAAGTTGCTGCTGCTCTAAAGGCCATGCCTACCGAAGTGCTATTCCCAGGTCGAAACTTTGGTTAGGCTCTGTTTAGTGATACCAGCATCTTCTGCCGAAGCCGAGCGCAGCTTCAGCGCGTTGCGTCGCTTGAAATCATGGCTGAGATCAACTATGGGTCAAGACCGGCTGAACCACGTCGCCGTATGTCACTGTCATCAAACTCGTATAGATCAATTTGATATAAACAGTTTAGCCGCCGAATTTGCATTAGAAGCGAGATACGCAAGAACACATTTAAGATATGACTGTAAGTTACGTTAGGTGGGATAAGAATGCGGTGTAAATTTCTCGCTTTGTAATATGCTATATTATTGTACCTGTACCTGTGGGTGTATTGGGAATGGCAAGTATCCCTCGCATTTTGTCTGCATATTTTTGGAAAATCTGCTGAAGTTCACGTTTAAAATTGGATCATAAATTTCTGATTGACGTGGACCCCCCCCCCCAATGTTTTGGAAGGATTTGCGCCACTGCAAAATCCGCAAACAAATTCCAATGCAACGGTTGTGACAATATCTAATTAATGATAAAAGCTTCGAAATAATTTGATTATTGTGCAAATAAAACTATTATACAGGATTATATGTTTCCATTCTATTTACTAACGTGAATCGTAGTATCTCTTCTTTTAATGAGAAGCCGGGATTCTGGCTGATTATAATCTATGGCGCAATAAGCTCCCACACTTTGAACCTACTTAATCAACATACAACCCATGGAACAATTGACTACCTCGATTAAAAATGAGTAATTTATCATACCTGACCTCATTCCTTATTCATGAATTATTTGCAAAAAGCAGTTCGTATTTTCGAAAAGATTATCTATAAAACATATGCCTAATTTGCCATTTTGGTCGAAGATATGGTGTTTTTGAAAATTAGACCACTGACAATACTTACGCTCAGAATTTAAAAAATTTGACCCCACAACGTATCCTAAAATCAACCATCTATCAAAATTAATGGCCATGTTGCTTTTCAACAGTTAAAACAACTTTTATCCGCTAAAACACTTTTCTTATAAAGCATTTGCAGATTTGATTATGTTTTAAAAGACAAACCACAGTATCTACAACAGCTGGTGTACAGAGACTTCACGAATCTTCTTGTGCCCAAACTGAACTTGCGACACACGACACATTAATATAAAACATATCTGGAGTTACGACTCTCAATATGTTTCGGTCAGTATCTACATCAATGCAGTTTGTGCCAATTTTCCAATTGAATGATGCACATTGTGGTGGCTTTAGCTGCGACGTAATTCGCGTTTGCATCGATCAATTTCAGGTCTTGAACACACTACTGGTGGTTCGTTTCGAAGTTGGGCGGAGGAACGAAGAACAAGGACTTGCGTGTTAGCTCCTCCTCCACTTAGAAGATATGCCATATGATCCTTCTTCAACTATCGATTTAATCAATGACCGAGGGTAAATACGTCGTCCAGCATTTGGTTTCGATATTTTGTCAAAGCAACAAAATTTCAACATATCTTTCCAATGCCTATACAATTTAGTAATTGTTATTAAATTTATTATATGAAATATAATTAAATATGTTTAGTATAACTTATTTAACCTAATATTTATTACGTAATATCTTATGCAATTGAGATTCACAAATTCAATTTTAAATTTTCACACAGAATTGTTTTATTTTTATTTGACTCAAATTTGTGTCGGTGGCCTGAATTAGGAACCCAAACCGAGACCGTGGTATGAGTGCTTGTTCAATGGTCGTCTGCCTCATTACTACAAATACCTTAATTTTATTGCGTCAACAGCGCGTTTTTACTCACCAAATTTGCTTAAAATTTCTATTTTTCGATAAATCTTACAGTATTTTAGTTCTGCCAATCTTTACAGTAGCGTGTACAATATTATATTAATAGAATTAGACACCGTTCAATTGGGATATATTTTTATTTCGAGTAAACGTTTGGAGCGTTTATGAGCTATCACCTGCTCTGTTGAAGACGTATATGTAATAATATTATTTGTTGACAGTTATTATTGGTAAGCTTTAGATTCTCTATGTCCGACTGTTTGAGACATTCTGTGTCCATTGTTGACTCAGGATATCAGTGTTATCAAATTGACACATTTCGTGTGCTTTGTTCAAATCTTTAAACTTGCCAAAATTTCAGATATCTGTTCATGCTATTCATGAAAAGGTGTTTATTTCTTGTCGCTTTAGTTATATAAATTATTTAAGATAAGGCAACTATGCATACAATGTCATTTCCAATGTGACATATTACCATGTTAGAATGTTATATAAATGGGGGTGGATCAATTTAATGTATTTTATTAAATTCTGTAATGGAAATCCCGCTGGACAGAAGCTTTTTAAGAATTCCAAGGGCTTGGTTACTTGACTTATCTGCTGTACCCTTAACCATGTGCTCTTTATAACCCAGGTCGAAAAAACTTTAAGGTGATGTTCCATTATACACATACGTGCGACAATGCCTGGTCGTGACCTGTTGATTTCACGCCTCCCCTCTGCCTTGATAGTATATATGCTTCCACGTGCGTTACCGCTCGATCGTTTTTCTTAGTCACTTAAGTAAGCCACCAACAGCTTCTAGATAGCTCAGTGGTTTGCCTCTTCCTCGTCTTCACTCTTAAAACCCGGGTTCAAACCCTGGCGGAGGCATGAATTATTGAAACATTTTACCAGACACAAATTAATTCGGGCGTTAATGGGCTAATACTGGTTTTTTAATATATTTGAATTGTGAATTTCTAATGTATCAAGTCCTAAACTCGACACGTAGTAGCCGTAAATGACGTGTAGGTTTAGCCGGTCTCGACGTATGATAAATTCTAAAAAAACAAAAGTTACTGGTGGAAAATCATCACAACAAGATCACTTCCGGGAGAAATTAAATTTTGAAACGCTGTTCAAAACGTCTTGCAAAACTTAAGAGTCATTAGATTCAAAGAAATGATAAAAAATTCTGAGTCGTCAGCAAAATATTTTCGTTTCGAAATAATTTGTTCCATTATAAGTGTCTGAACCACAAAAGCAATAACAGGATGAGACTGTGGAACAACTTGAAATTGCTGCCTGAGAGCTACACCAGAAAGAATTTCAAACATTACATTCAAACAAACATGATTTTACATCCATTGATTTCGACATACTGTTATCGGTGAGATAAATAATTAAACAGGGATTTTAAACGTTGATGGGCGATTCCAACAGAACTTTAAACATTGAAATACTTTCGTAGGATAAACGATATGGAATTTTTTAGGGAAATTTAGCTATGAAATATTTGCAATACATTTTGCCCATCCCGTAAATATAGAGTTCCCATAGTTAGAGACTAATAGTGATGGTCGATTTCTCAAAGTATGATCAAAAATTTATTGTAATTTGTATAAAAAATGCGGCAAATCACGTTTTGTTAAATTTTGAGCTTAAAATTTTTTATATATTTATTATTCTTCAATTAGCTAACTATATGTTTTGCAAAACCAGCATGTGTCCAATTTCAATTTCAGGCAAAAGTAATAATTGTTTCAACTTCATATAAATTTGAAACGATTGGTTAACTTTAGCCATACTTTTAACGCTGCTAATAAACCTTTTAAAATATATGCCCCATATTACGATAAATTTTACTAAAATATACAAAATACTAATTGAAAGATAGTTCTTAACGTTTGTTCATATAGCCTTTTTAATGCTTCGGTAAAAAAAGGAGTAATGTAAACTTTGCTACAGATAGGTGGAATTTTACTTGTTGAAATTTTCCCACTGACATCAACCAAATTTGCCAAGGTTTGCAGAAATGAAAATGCAAAGCCGAGCGCGGCTACGTCGCAACCTACGGAGTTTTGCAAAAATCTACAAATTATAAATTTACGATATATACACAATGAGGGTCAATATTATAAAGTGCTGTTAAAATTTATTTTTCGAATTTTGCATTGCTATCGAATACTGGCTATTTTTATGGTGATTTTTGAAATCACAATCGAAAAACCATGTTTTTGACCAAAAAACTCTCGACAACTGCTGCACAGAAAACGTACCATCGTCACGAAAACTTGCTGTCCCTTAAATCACAAGTTCCAAATATTTTAATACTGCTTAATACATGCTTTAACTATAAATTGTTTTTTTTATATTTTAACTTGAATGTAACTTGCACCACTATGTTGTTATAATTCAAATATCTATTATATTTTAAAGCATTAGGCCCGTACAATCAGTATTAAAATCTAAGGCACACGCACAACCACAATAAAAATAAAATATCAAGGCAACGCCATATATATATAAATTAATACAAATCGAAAATGTAAAATGTGTAAATGATGTTTGAAAATAGGCTTGAAGCAGGGTTGTTTTCCGGAAAAAAATCGGAGCGGAAAACACCGTGTTTTTTCCGAAAAAAATGGAAAAAAACGAAAAAACTGAAAAAGTCAAAGCTTTACCGCGCTGCCGAAAAATAGCAGGAAACACAGTTATATGCAAAATTGAATCCCGTTGTTGATTATTAATGCTTTAATTACTGAAAAAGGTCAAAAACTGCAATGTTGGCACATAGAATTTCCAACCGCATAGTGCAGCGGCTCTTGAATCATTCCAAGGGGCAGGGTTGTGTGAAAAGCACACGGTGGCTAAATCGATAGGAGGAGTACGTATAATTATTTGGTTCGAATTGTAAAAGAACTTCATAGGCAACCGCAAGCTCATATTTTCCAGTTTGGTATTAGCGCGATAACATGTTAAAACGCTGCTGGTATATTATTTGTACTGAAAAGAATCTCCCACGTCTTCATCTATTTGATATTGATACAAAGGTCGTGCTGGTGGAGACAGAACGGGGGAAATGCCAATGCACTGCAATTGGGCAAATATAAAGTTTCTGGTTGGTTATTGAGGTCCTATAACTGTAGATTAGCATCAGCTACTGAAATAAAGGAGATATTTTTTTGGGGGGGGGCTGACTCTATGGGTAACCAACCCCGTCTCATATCCTCCTGTCATCCCATGGCTCTATTCACTACAGTGCCTATTTAATTTAAATTTACCATCGGGCAAAATTTTCTGATACGGTGGAGGAAGCAAGCTATGCTTATGCTAAGATTATAAATCTAGTCGATGCTTGGAAGATATAGTATACCATTTCTACCATATAAATCATACGAATGAAATGTAAAGGCTGTTTAAACGGGTATAAATAGTGCTCATAGCAGAAATATTATGTTGCATTACGGGTTTCCAACTGTTTTCGACTCCTAAATTCTGGAATACTTTTTTCCGGGGGGGGGTAGAAAAAAATGGAAAAAAACCATTTTTTTCCGTTGGTTTTTTTCTGATGCCTAACCCTGGCTTGAAGTATATCATGTATTCAATTCTGACTGTTGGGTTATTGAAAAAATTTTTTGAACAAATCTGCTACAAGATAATGCCTGCGGATACTGTTAAAATCTCAGGCAGAACTGCTTTGTCCGTGAACTATGATGCCATCCTTAAATTATACAGATATTTTGCACGTGTGAACAGATTCAGACGGGACGAATAACATCGTTCTCAAAATTAGCAAAATTTGTTTAATGCAGCAGAGTACATTCAAAATTTATACGTATATATGTGTTCTCAAACTATTGGGCTGTAATGATCTTAGCATAAACGATATTTGCTATCATAACTTGACGCTTGTGTGATATTAGGCTGCATTGCATTTAGCACGTAAGGTGTAGGCACCATAAATGCCAAAGAACTGTCGGATTAGGTTGTAGATGGATCCGGCAGGGTGGGGACGGATAGACAAGAGGGTAAGCAAAAAATTTCCCCAATCTTTCCTCATAGTTTTATACAAAAGAAATTTTGTTGAAACATCTAAACTTTTCCTTACTCTCTGACACGCCGGCTTGAGGATTGGAGCTATAGAGCCTCTCGGCTAAATATAGCTTAAAATGAATCATACTCTAAGAGGAGGCAAGTACCGCCAAGCTAATATCAACAACCCGATTTAGAATGTAGCGGTAAATTTTCGGTCGGCGGACGGCTCAACTTCCAACCCACGGATCAACAGTTGGTCGACGGTTAAGTGCAGCTTCTCTTATTATGAAACAGATTAAATTTTGGTAGTGCAAATATTCGCTCCAGTTGCATATGAAGGTTTCACAGTCCAGAGCTGGCACCCGCGGACAGGGCCGAGTGAGAGCTTAAATCTTGAGAACGCCGGTAGTAGGCACTCGTAAAGTGCACAATCTTATATGCACGAAATGACTGGGGTGCTTCCGTCTGGTTAGTGACATCGAAAAGACACTGCGGTCCCGTTGATTAAAGCCTTGTTTTGTTGAAAACTTGGTGTAATCTATTCAGCACCTGTTGTCGAAATCATATAAAAGTACTTAATTTCCTATAGTTTCCTGATCGTGGTTTCCTTTATTAGGCAGTGGCCGCTGTCGTCGAAATGATTAAATTGTTCCCTTTACTAAGTGTTGTTCAAATGAGTGTGTGGTTCGTTTCTTTTAGTGGGCGCCACCTAAAACGCTGTTAGCTGGTATTCGTCCGAAAAATAAGCTATTTAATGAGCGATCTGACCAGTTCCACAATATCCTTAAGGGAGAACCATTCGTTTTGGTGTCTAGTACGAGAGTGATGCGAGTCACAGTCTTTAGTCGAGTCACTGGGCCATTTTCAGGAGTACCCGCGGGTTCAAAATCTTTAGCATAGACACTATTCTGACAGAGCCTACGATGCAACTATTAAAGTGCCGAATCCTACGCCTAGGCAGGCTGTATGTATAAGTGTTGAGCGGCAGCCGGTTTTTATCTATCATTGAACATTGACGCATATTACTGGGCTCTCCATTCGCTGAAAGTTTTACTAGGGGGCATGAACCGGGGAAGGGGGGGCTGGTTCCAAACCAGAGGGTGCCCGATTTTGCCAGGAGACATTTTGCCAAGAGGAAAACGGTAAAAAATCGTGTCAAAAAACACTGCCATAACGCTTTTGATGGAGAGAAAAAGCGATTTTGAAGCAAATTTTGACAAAATTTGCGGGATTTGTGTCTTTAAAAAAGAATTTTAGTACAAATTTTGATCAAATTTTACGTACTTTCGACAGATTGGAAACAAAAAACATGCCAAGAAACGGTGAACCGGAGAGCCTAAAATTTTGCCAGAGGACATAAACCGGGGGCACCTGTTTTGAACCAAGGGCAACCAAAAAATGCCAGGCCCCCCAATTTGGAGAGCCCAGCATTAGTTTAATAAACATATTATATGCACTTATATACTGCATAACCAACAATAATTTAGTGTTTCAGACATCTCATATTTATATACAGACAAGCTAATATTCACCACAGTCTTACACTCTCCGAGTTACATTTAAAAAATTTTTCGATGTACATATACTCAAAAATGCATTATGGGGCTGTCGTACCATAAACTAACCCATTAAGACCTGAATTAATTTGTATTTTGAGTAGCGATACACAATAATCACTGGTCGCCGTGAGCGACCGAACCCACAACGCTCGGGTGAAAGTCACGTTCAGTAACCAATGAACTATTTTGGAGCTACTACGCTGATCCTTAAAACTCTCGCGAAGCCACGGACGATGAATAACAATGCACGCATAACCATGCACTAGCCGACGAATTTAGTTAGTACAACGCTTTGAAATGCAACTGGTTGTTCACCAACTGCCGACACTATACCGTTAAAAACAGTACTACTCAGCACCCAGCGTCACTGAACTACACTGAACCTCAGAAACAGTTTCGATACTCTGCTTATACGATGGTGTATTTGCCCTGAAACCGTCATGCGTTTGTGCGACACACAGTCCCTTAGCATCTTCCCACGATGGGATTCCACTCTCAGCATAACCCGCAACATCTAGTTTGTCGGTAGTATCTTTACACCTCCTACTTCGCTCTTCCAGTTCTCGAATTAGGGCTAGACGAAATCGTTCATATTTGGCAATAACAATTATTAGCTCTCTGAGGAGAACCTTTCGCAGCGCCGCGTCGAATGATTCGAGTTGGGGCAACGAAAACATATCCCACCGCAAAAGACTATCCCGTGACGACGAAGCTCTAAAATACACCACAAGCCAAGCTGGCACCTGGTTGTTTTCGTGTTGTCGCTGGGCGTAACTGTCTCCTTGTAGCTGTTCATCTATATCCTTAACGAATCCGCTATTACAGTGGTCATAATCCGCCAAACCCAGCATAACTTTTTCATGTGATTGTCTTTTGTTACCTAAATAATGGGAACTGTTGATTACTTCTGGATACGACTCTCGCAATATGGCATTTCCCCGTTCCAAAGGTTTCGCGTGATCGGCATTCCCTTGGACCATTCTAGACTCGTAATCCGGTCCAACAGTTGACTTACATATGGACGGCATTGAATCAAATGGAAGATTATTTGGATGCTGTCTAAATAAACCATCTGTCGCAGATACATTTCTGGATTCGAACAGATAGTCGTCATTCAACAAAAGTACCTGCGAATTAGCCGCTGCTAAACATTCCGCCTTGATCCTAGGATGATTTATCTGTACACTACCCACACTACCTTTCCGGGGATAAGACGCATCATCGAGCCTTGGTTCTGAATTCTTAGAAATATCTAGTGTTACTGGTGATGTCATTGTCCTACCACTGCATTGTTGCTGCAACTCATCACCCAAATTTCTTGTCTTTGGGACCGTACGGTTTCTTTCATTGCTGCGAAATACTGGCCCACGTTTTTCCATTAGACTATCTCCCAGTTTGTTATGGCTATATAACTCTGACAAAGTCATAGCAGAGCTACAATTTCGAAGTGTATCTGAACTAATATTAGGATTCCATATCTGTACCGTCGAATAGTTTTCCGCTTGAAGTGGGTTTGAGTCTCCGTGGCTGTAATGTTGCAATGTTTGGTTTGTACTGACTGCAGTACATGCGCTGAGCGGTGCTCGTTTATCAGCACTCGAGTATTCAACCTCTTGTCTTATTCTACCATCCATGCCCAACTGAAAAAGGCTCGAAAGCTTGTTTCTTTGTGGTGCAAATGCGTCGAGTCCACCCTCCGGCGCTATTTGTTCGGCAACGTGACTCATACCTTTGTAGCTATACTTATCTTCGACATGTCCAAGGGAATGCAAGACCAGGCCTTTGGATGAATAATGCCCGCGACCGCTAACAGGACCACCACCAGCTACCGACTGTTGCGCTGGACCAAAAAGACCTATTTCGGCAGCCAACTGTGTCCAGTCACCTGGAAAACCTCCTTGATAGCCCGAGTTCGAATGTTTGAAGTACAGACCACCGTGACTCGCGGTGGCACGAGTTGCCGCTGTTGGCAAATTCCAGTGCGTCGTTTGAGTATTGTGATCGATGTAGTATTTTCGACGCGACTCGCCAAGTGTCGTATATCCAAAAGACCAACCCGGTGGCAAACCCTCTTGTTCGTCGTCACAATTTTTCTCGTGCTCTTGTCGTTGTTTCCCTGGCGTGAATTCCGTTTGACATGCATGACCACCTGCGTTATCGGTGTTACAAGATGTGCTAAGCATCAAATTTGTCACCGACCGTGCAACAGCTCTACCATTACGATGTATCAGACTGTGTTGTTGCTGACTATATGGACTGTGCTCGAGCGGAACCTTGTGACTCCAATGTCGTGTAATATTTCGAGTACCAGAGTGCTGACCCTGGTGCCTGTGCCGGTGCTCGACTCCATTTTCGTCACCTAAAATAACATAATGGCTTCGTTTTACAGACAAAGCAAAATCCTACCATAGTATATAATTTATAATAATTCTAAGTATGCATGTGTCATTGATTACATTTTGTTATAAAAAGTTTATAATTGATAATTGATTTTTAGTCAAATTTCGAACAACCAAAAGCATTCCTAAGTGCTTGACGCCATTTACAGAAAACATGAATTATTGGGATATGGATATATAAACAGGTACACAGTTCCCGCAAATTTCTAATTTCGATTATTTTTTTAATTTCGTTTTTCTCTGTTTCGAGACACTCGAATCGCCCGCTATAAACAGAATGTTGTGGTAAATTGTACTATACAAATTATTCAAACACTGGTTACCTCAGAGCTTTTTGAGAAGCTCCTCCATTTACCTCTTTATATTGTCGCAAGCCACTGCGGTTACCACAGATGCACTATTAGACATTTCAGGTAAACTAGGCGTGATTCAATTCTCTTTGCTAAGGCGCGTATGCTTTCTGTCTAAGATTTAACTACCTGGTACTGTTACAACACACGTTATTAAGTGTATTGCACTTCCACATTTTTATAAACATCCAATTTTGCCCTCTACGGTTTGAACAGGCGTCCGTGATATTTGCCGCCCCAACAGAATAATCAGCAAAGCTGATACAAAAATGTAGTAGCACAATTTCCTAAAATCTATGGTAAATATTACGCACAAAAATATTTAAAAACTGCTTTTATCTCCAATTAATTTTGGCTCCGTTTCTACGACGATTTATTATAGATAATAACCAATTTGGCGCTTTGCTTGTGTTGTTGAATTCTGAGTGTAGTGAGTGGAACGAGCAGGGTAAAGAAACTGACCACAGCGGTAAATTTCGACAGCGTCCGTTTCTGGATTTTGATTTTTTGGGTGACCGCATGATACAATTTCGGCTGGACAGAAAAACGCTTAAAATCTCTATTTTGGTCATATAGTTAGAAGCGAAAACAAATTCCAACTTTTTCTGGTCGTTAAAGTGGGCCGAATGGACTTTGGTCGGGTCAAAAATGGGCCCGACAAAACACGTTATGGATTATAACTCGACAAATTGTGCATATATCTTAGCTAAATTAGCCTGATTGTGTACAGCAAAAATGCTCTGTAATACTGGATATATAATGCTTTGTTGCATGGCTCCTTTATGATGTAAGATTGATTGCTACCAAAATACCTATCGATTGATACCAAAATCACCCATGTAAACCTACTTATGCGGAAGTCCACCTTAGGAGCGTATATACACCTGGGTTGTACTTTTGTCAAATCAGCTCACGATCGTAAAAGCGATGAACGCGGACAAATCACGATTTTCCCTTATATAAACGCATACAATTTGAATTGCAGTGGCGCGTAGGCACTGGTAGTGGTTACTATTTTGCGTTTTAGCATCGCATTTTGTTGATCGCTTAAAAGTAAAAACGCGATTACCAATCGCTTTTTCAACTGCTATAATACACAAATAGACCGCGAACATTGATGTCTGAGTCAGAATGTCACTTGATGTACGCGGACAAACGTGAACAATAAATAAGTGTGCACGTACGCAAGTTCAATTCGTATATCGCAGAGCCCATGTTCGCGTTCGCAGAAATGCGAACACCAATGGAAAAAAAATTTAGCGCGAATTTCTGCGCTAATCAATCGTGATTTTGATAAACGAAGAACCTTGGTAGACGCACTAAAAGTGGACTCATGCAAAAAAACATTGGCATAGGCTTTCATCTGTAAGATATGAAACTTTCAAATGAGCGATTGCACGATGCAACCCCAGCTGGCGTTGCGTTATGCCTGTCGCCTCAACAACACCCAGAAACGCACACCGCCGATATTTATCACAATGGCCAGTGAGAATTATTTGCTACGTTCGTTTCACTCACTGCTGTCAGAATTCAACTACTGATTTGTGGACCAATCAGCAGTCAGCCGTTGCAACAATCTGAACCTGAACATACCTAGACCGGGAAGACATTGTCGACACCTTTGTGCATCTAAAGCACTGGCTTTATGCCCCGTCGTCGCGGTGTTCTTTTCTGGGCCATTTCTATCGTTTTCGGCGCAGATTGTAACAGGCAACAACTGTGTATGTTGAACTTCCTTCAATCTGTCACGACTCGCTTCTGATGTAGGAAAATTCTGATAGTACCTAAGGCCTTGACGACTAGCAGTAAAGCCGGTATAAGTTCCCTGGTTACAGGGAGACGAAAACACACCATGTCCTCGATTGCCAAACATTGCTTTGGACTGTGATGACGTTACGACTGGGCGTTCTGAAAATTAAAACTTGACGTTTTAAATAAGTATATTTAGTCCAAAATCATAGCCATATTATATAACTATATAAAAATTTGCATTCAATGCATATGTAGTACTTAGAAGCGAAATGCATTCCGTTGCATGGCTGTGACAATGCAACGCATGAATGCAAATTGTGGCAAGAGCTATTTCCGTCTTGCAAAGGACAATTTCCTTCTTCCAAAATATAAGCATTGTCAAAACTACGGCGAATACTGCCTACTACAGTGTACTTAGACAAACGAACAGAAATAAAAGCGCATCGTTCGTGAAAAATTTATACACGCAGAGATAATTATACAGCTGGTCATGTTTTTTGAATTGATCAGGCAGAGTTAGCGAACTTTCGTTATCGGTTCACGAAAGGCTTGCTTATGTCTCTGTCCCTACTGTATACTGCGAATCACAGGTTTTCTAAATTCAGACGTTTTGAGTCCATTCTGCGCTAGCAGTCTTTAAAATGTAATTTTTTGAGTAGTCAAGCAGCATTATGCATTAAATGATTTTAGCTAAACATAGAGCTTGTGCTGTATGCTTTCACATATTTCGGTATTACTGCTGAAGCTTAGGTGCTTGATACTGGCTTCCCGCTGGTGGGGTTGGGGACCGCCCCTATACAAGGTTTGCCCACGGTTTCGCGTTGGAAGCTGCTCCACCGTTCACGCCGCCCTGCATTATTCTGGTCTCCTCCCCGGTTCAGGCATTGACTTGTAAAAAAGAACATGAATGAATGAGGTGGCTCAAGTTTTGAAACCTTAAGATGGTGATACAGTTAAATAATGTTACAGACTTGAAATGAGGGGCACCGAAATACCTCATAATTTGAGCAAAAATCGCCACAAATATGAATAAATATAAAGCAAAATCAATTGAATCCGGGGCCGCCTCCCGTATTTGTCGACCCAGGTAACACACCTTCCATAGTTGGGCTCCTGCCGGTTAGTCCTTCCATAGAGTTTGACTCAGTGAAAAATCAGTTCAGCTTCGGTATTGCAATAATTAAGCAGACAATTGAGCTAAATTAAACAATGATGTTATTTCTGTTTTATGAAAAGCATTAATGAATCCTGAGTGTAATGAGTGGAACGATTGTAGGAAAGAATTCTCGCTGACCAGAGTGGTAACTTTCGACGGTGTCCGTTTCTGGGTTTTTTTCGTGTGACACGCACATATTCAACTTCGGCTGGACTGTCTCACGTGGTAGCTCATTCGAAGGCTTAAAATCTCTATTTGTGACTTTAGTTAGACTCAAAAACAGAGCCATAAATGTGGGCCAAAATGAACACGGATCTCACAAAACATGTTATGCATTGCATATCGATAAGTGGAACAGATATCTGAGCCAAATTAAACTAATTTTGTAGACCAAACAACTCTATAAGACTGTACATAAATGATAAATGCTTTTATACACGGTTCATTTAAGGTGCAGGATCTGGGTGAAAGGTTTTAAACTAGCAAACGAAACCCAAAATACGCGAAAATCGTAGGTGTTATTGGTCTTATTTTGTATAGCAACTTATTTTAAAATCGGCGAATCACTAAGCGGGTATATACACCTACTTAAGAATTAAACCAACACAGCTCATATTTGGCTCATTTTGAAAGTTGGTGTTCAAGTTATAGACGTCTCTCTAAATTACATATTCAAAACTCAGAATTCAAATCCTTAGCGATGAAACAAGCTACTAGTATACTGTGCTGCGACTTTAGATTTTATCAACGCTCCTATTATTTCACATAGCTAAAGGAACTGTCTAGATGATAAAGTGAAAGCGGGATGTGTTCTATCGTTTTTACACGCTAAATGTACGTACACTATTATAAACAATCTTGTTTCTGAATTACTTTCTGCAAGCAGAGCAGATTTTAAGGTGAATAAAAAGCGATCTATAAACACAGTCCGCCCAAAACCACTATTTGGGGCGAAGTCCGGAGAAGGCTCAACCGAAATGTCGTCAACTGCAAAAAATTAAAATAATCTCAAAAATTAACTGTTCCCATGCCAGATATTGCATTTCCGACTGCATTTTTTGTAAAATGAGGTATATTAATATCCGCTCAAGCATAGCAGTCTTGGCAGAGGTAGTGCCAACGAAGTCTGTTTCGGGTCCCGGTGTGCCACAAGCACGCGACTGTACAAACATGCAATAGCACTGCTCGTTGATCAATAGAACGTCAAGATCATCCAGCCTTTAATGCTATCCGTCGATAATCGTCACATTGTTATTCATAGCACGAGCGAAACCAGAAAACTATAGTTACTGACGGCAGTACAATCTAAATTTTCAATAACCGTTCGCGAACACTTAGCGAAACAGTAACAGCTGTTCAATTCGCAAATTTTTGGCGAACCATTCGGCAAAAATTTGATTTTATTTCTGTCCATAGATGTACCTTCATTAACAACTATGTCAATATTACGTCTAAACCATAATAATTTGAAGTTCCACGAACAGTAAAGCTATCATGAGATCAACAGCAAAATCTGATGAATATATAATTGGTATTACACAGATTTTTTACATTTCCGCTTGAAATATCATTAAATAAATTACGCGAGTTACTTACCGGACTTTACCAATTTGTTGATGTCTTCCCTGGCATTTTTTTATTTTTTCATTTTCCCCTAGCAAAAAACATTTGGCTCCCTGGCAAAATATTGAACCCACGACTACAAGTGTGTTGGCGCCATCAAAAGTATTTCAGTTATGTAATTTCGTTAACAATGTAAGCATTTTACCCAAAATTAGAACGAAGCAAGCACACCGAGTGGAAAAAGTGCAAAAAATCTTTGGCCGTCTGTTGATCGCACTGCTTCGGAATCCTCTCATCGACAACTTTGCTGTTAGGAATATTTCTGTTAGATCTGCTCTTTTGGAGCTATGACGCCAAGTTTAAAAGTTGCCCCCGTAGTGAAATCTTCAAAACTGGGCTCTCCAAATTGGGGGCTGGCATTTTCAAGTGCCCCTGGCAAAAACAGAGTGCCCTCCGTTTCGTTCCTCCTGGTAAAATTTTGGGCTCCCCGGTTCATCGCCTCTTGGCAATTTTTTTGTTTCCAATCGGTACAAAATACATAAAATTTGATCAAAATTTGTACTAAAATTTTGTCCTGAAGCCAAAAACTACGCAAATTTTGTCAAAATTTGCTTCAAAATTGTCTTTTCCCTCCATCAAAACGTTTTGGCAGTGTTTCTGATATGATTTTTAACAGTTTTTCTCTTGATAAAATGCCACCTGGCAAAATCGGGCGCCCTCGGTCCGAAGACAACCCCCTCCCGGTCATGCCCCCTGGCAAAATTTTCAGCGAATGGAGACCCAGGCAAAAGTGTGACAAACAGAGCTTATTACTTATTGCCAGGGTGATATAACCCGTTAAACACTCCATTAGTTTAACCAAACATTGGGTATTTGCCATGAAGACGCTACCGGATCCAGCTAAACTTTGGCGCCAGAAATAGTCAAATTTTGCCACTTTTTCAATAGACATAGATGCATGTAGTGACTAGAATGTGTCTTCAAGTTTTCCAGTTTGCTGAATACGACGATAAAATAACTGCATCTGTGTGGCATGTATTAACCAAGGGAAGTGGTAAGTGACCTAAATGTAAAAAATTAATCGTCAAATTATATTTTTCTTTTGTGATTGAACCGACCTGCCGTTCCCCAGGTCGCCCCCAGATTACCTGGGGTCCTCTTCCCAGTTAAACTAGCCAGGAATTTTGAAAGGGGGGGGGTCGCGGCCCACAGTGGGCACCCAAAAGGGGGTCCGGGGGGGTCGCGCTCAAAATTGGTATATTAAGTATGCCATAAACAAGCAAAAAATGCAACTGTTGCCAAAACAGCGAATTTTTATACAAAAATGTGAAGTTTGGTCAAAAATACAGTGGAAAATAATTGTTTTCTAGTGCGAGAGAGCGTAGTTTTAGGACAATTTCCGACATGATTTTCAACCGGAATCATTCAAAAAAATTTTTTGGGGGTTGAACCCAAAAGGGAGGGGGGTCGTGATCCCCTCAGCCAACTCCCCCCTAGCTACGCCCTTGTAAACTAGTGGTCCCCAGTTGAACTGGGAGACAATAAAGTATTGTAACTATCAGAAAACATCAAAAATGTTTAATTTGACAATTGATTGTAATTATGCTTACTTAAAAATAAAATTTTGGTGATTTTTAGCCCCGCAGGAAAAATTTGGGGAATTTTTAGCGAACATAGGAAAAAATTCGCATATTTTAAACCCATCAGATAAAAATTTGGTTTTTAGCGGGGCAAGAAAGAACCTGGGGAGGCCAAAATCTACCTGGAGCATGATCTGGGGGAGCTCGAAATGCCTAGGGGCCCCTCCGTAGAGAATGAGCTACGGTTTCAATATGGGATCAAACTGGAAGTAGCGTTGCCGTTAAAATATTGCCTCTGTATTATGGCTATAGCAGTGGGATTTGAAAGAGTGAAAGGCACCTGAATTCTGAATCTTGCAATAATCACTAAGCACAGGATTACCCCAATCGCTCCATGTCTCCTCGCCGCGCGAGCAACTAGTTAATATATGTCACATATGGTAACGCTAAACGTGATGCAGATTTTAGCCCAAAATTTTTTTTAATTTATTTTTTCGTAAAGAACGTTACGAATGCTACTGAGTGGATAGAAGCGAAGCGTTTTTGTTTTGGTCACAGGGGAAAAATCGGCACCTTCTGTACGTTGAACTCGTCAATAACTACTGAGCCGATTAAAAAAATTAGGTTTGAAAGGCCTAATATCGGTGATGTGCAAGATATATACATTTAGTCAAAATTTGTTTAGTTAATTAGTATATAATTACCTAATTAGTATTTATAGCATTTTCATCCATAAATTGCACATTTTTCAATAAATAATTAGTGTAAAGCTATTATTTTGCTGCATATACTACATCTTGTCGTTGTGATTGTGAATCTGATGTTTATTTACTATTCCAAAAACATGCTAACTAATTAATAATAAGTAATTAGCTAATTTTCTGAAAATTTTCAAAAACTCAAAAATAAAAAATAAATTGCACCCCGGGGTTTCTATGTCGCTGATCATGAACATGACATTTCTGAAGCTCTAAAACCTGGCCGTATATGCTACTTAGTAAATTAATTAATTAGCTAATTATGTAATTTTATGCAAATTTTAAAATCACTTCAAAATTGCAAATTTGCTGCGCCCGGAGGTTTTCGATGTAGCTGATTATGAGTATGTGGTTTTTAACGCTCTATGATTTTATCTTGGGTGCTAGTTAGGTAATTAATTAGCTAAACAGTTGATCTCACTAATTAGCTAATTTTTTAGCTAGCGAGCTTTATGTATGGTGGATTTGACATCAATTACCTAAAACGTCATATTATAAATTGATTAGTTATACATGTACACACAAATAAGATACCAAATACTTTGCCTGATGCTGAAAACACTGTGAAAAAATCCAATTCGCAAAAATACATATGCGAACAGTAAAATTCTGGCAGAATTTGAATCAAGGGTGACGTCCATGTGATTTTGAAATCTGTAGAAAATGGCCACAGTACTGCTTTTAATATACTAATAACTCTATCGAGTTTGCAGTGAAGATGTAGGTACATCTACATCTTTTGCATGCGCCGCCAATCAGCTTCTCCGTACATATGCTACATGTAGATATCACACAATGCCGCACAAGTTAGAACAAAACTAACACCAGTAATAAGTTTCCCGTGCCCCAAAACCCCCAAATGCAAGCTATCAGCCTCAAAGTACATAACAGTAAAATTAGGAATTTTGGGTCGATGAACTATGGCGAAATAAACCCAAAGAACCATAGATCGCAGAGCAAAATCAACACCAGCAATGGGTTTGCCATGCCCGAAAACCCCCAAGTAAAACTTTTCAAACGCCCAGCACGTAAAAACAAATTTTCGAATTTCGGGTAGAGGAACTATGGGGTGCCATACCTCAAACCCCATGAGCCGACGCCTTAATCGAAGAATAAAAGAGGCATCGGCATTTATCATTTTACTATAAAATAAAACCAAGCAGATAAAAAATTCGAAAGTTTAAGTAAAAATAACCTTGCTTCCGTGAAGGGTACTAAAACGCGGTAAAAAAACTTCATTTTTCTCTCTTACCCGAACCTTGGGTGCCGCCATACCACCGTACCCATGGGTCACAGAGCAAAGCCAACACCGGCAATGAGTTTCCCACGCCCGAAAACCTATAACTCAAGAACCGGAGCCTTAATCGAACAACAAAAAAGAGGCATCGGCATTCATGATTTTACTATGAAATATAACCAACCACAGAAAAAAATCCCAAAGTCAAGATAAAAATAACCTTGCTTCCGTGAAGGGTACTAAAATGGAGTGAAAAACCCTCATTTTGACCTCTGACGTCGAACAATTGGGCGTTAAAAACCCGTACCCATGTAACCTTGGGTCATAGAGCAAAACCAGCACCGTCAATGAGTCTCCCATGCCCGGAAACTCCCTGGTGAAAATAATTAGCCGACCAAGACGTCAGAACAAATTTTGTGAATTTAGGCGTCGAGGAGCCATTGGGGCAACATAACCCCGTATCTTAAAACCCATAAATCCAGAACCGGAGCCTTAATCAAAAAACAAAAAAGAGGCATCGGCATTTAACATTTTACTATGAAATAAAACCAAACAGAGAAAAAAATCGAAAATTACGATAAAAAATAACCTTGCTTCCGTGAAGGTACTAAAATGGGGTAACATGGGGCAAAAAACACATTTTGACCCCTGAAACAGACCCCAAATCAAAAAACTCTTTCACGGCAAATCGACTACGGTGGTTGGTTCGAATGAGCTCAAGATCATGAAAATAAGTCGTTCCCGAGTTATAGCCGATCAAACACACACAGATGGAATTTAAAAGATTTCACCCCTGCAACACGCAATCTTCACTATGTTTCACCACGTTTCACTACGTTCTGATTATTGCATCGTCTTTTGTGGATTTTGAAAATAGCCCAGCAAGCTGAATTTGGAATGTCAAAATTGTCAATAAGTGCAGAGTAATGACATCGGTTCAGTTTCTACTCCCCTTGCGAGTTACAACTGTGGAGAAATTGGCAAATTTTAATGTAATTTTTGCAAACAAAACACATTACAGAACCTGGCACAGAATTTTAAAATCGAACCAACGAACCTTTCCAAAGCTAAAATCTTGTACACATAATTAAAACGTTCTGAAAAATTACAACTTAATCATTGCAAGATCTTCTTTTTAACATACAACTACTAACGTTATTTTTGCTGGCGCTTACTAAAAACATGCTATGAAATATCAATGTATTCATATTTTCATCAATACCAAACGTTGGCTGTCCACGATTTCAACACTCACTAATCCTTGAAACACATGAACAATACTATACCACTATAAATAAAAAACAAACACTACCACTATATATTAAACATCAAAAGTGCGGGTATATACCCATGTTTTCCAACGCTGGTTGTGAAATCGCCAAGACTTGACGGTTGGACAATACTGCAGCTGTTGAAGCATGGTGCTGCGGTATACTCAGATCTCCTAGACGATTGCGCGTTTGCTGTGCTAGAGTTCTGTCGACAGGAAAATTCTGATAGTAACGAAGTCCTTGTTGAATATGAACCAAACGATCTGTTCCATCTGTTGGCACAGCCATCGCTACCAACTCGTAGACGTGTGGTCGTGTTTTAGCTGGACATACCGGTTTAATTTTTTATAACAAAATTACGTTACATACAGATCGAAATATGAAATCCAACGTAAACACCTGTCATATAGCTCTAAATCTGTTATATGGATCTATCAAGAATGGATCGTTCAAAGCCGTGTAAATGACTGCACTAAATCGAGCACCCCTTCTAAATGCTGTACTGAAGACCGGTTAGTCAGAAATTCAAACACGCTCTGTCAGGTCGAACAACTTAACAATATTAAGCAGTAGATTTGTTGCTTATTTCCGTTAACCGACTGGTTTGACTGATGTTTTCATAACTATAGTGTAGTAGACTTGACAACGGTGAAAATCTAGACGTCAATAATGGTAGCGTCATCATTGAAAATGCATAAATCGTAATAAAACAGGAATCAAACGTTTTTGTTTCATTAAACCAAACCAGTCGCTCGGATCTTCGATTGGAAAGCAACGTTTCCCGGTATTCTAAGCTCAATAACTATTATATACATGATATCCAAACTATTGAACTTCAATAGCGAATTCCATAGCGCCGGAAAAATGACACATAGGAATATCTACATTATTGGCAGTGTGACGGCAATTTTAAACATTATTTCAAATCCATCCGTTATATTTTCTCAAATGATCAAGAAGACGGAAACTATTGATATTTACATTCATTACTGTTAAGAAAAAACTACATCAGGGATCATTTATCACGTACAGTGGCCTAACGCAGTGGATGCATACCACACAAACACCACTGTTTTGACACTATTAAGCAGATCTTTTCACGTTTCAGCTTGACAGTAGAATTAAACTGAAAATGCCAAACTTTGACTATTCTGATGACAAATATATACAGAATCTTTAGAATATATATATACTACAACGTAATAGAGTGTTAAAATCACATAGGCTGGGAACATTGAAACAACCTTAATTACCGGTTAAATGACCGCAAAGCTGTCCATAGGGACGGTTGTGGTTTCTCCCCTGAGTGTTGGAGTCCCCAAGCCATACTTACTCCCCGAAGACCCGCAAGCTCCAACGTGCCGAAGGACGAACCAGTACGAAAAATTTTAGCAATAAAAGCATATTTTAACATTATGAACAAAATTGAGGAAATTATGAGGAAAAATTAGGCAAATTATTACCTCCCGGTGGAATCCTCTACGACAGCTTTAAACAGACGGACCTTAGACATCTATGCTAAGTCCGCAGTTCACTCCAACGAGCTAGAATTTCACTATGTAAAAATTTCTGGTTTCAGTTTCCATATATATAGCATTGTTCAAACACTGGATATAGATCGTTGCACGATTAGGCAAAAACGGTTCCTCGTAGCTCGATGTCACCGCAACCAACAAGCATTATTTGCCGTTTTGGGCACCTACCTTGAGATCCGCATACACCTAAATTTGAACCGACACTGCAGCATGAACCATGGCAGTCAAGTTTGTTACGAAGGTGCCAAAAAATTACTGCCCCATGGCCACATCTATTTTCGAGGTTCTCAGGAAGCAACAGCGCGATGGCTAGTGTACGAGTGTCGAAGTCAAACAGCACAGGCTGAGGCAAGCTTGTGCAAGATTTTATGAAATAGATACAGCTCAGGTAAGCGTTGGATAAAATGTTAAGCCTCTCTGCCCGACTTAGACAATGAATTGGCTAAAACGGTTGTTAGAAAACTACAAAACGAAAAATCCGGATTGATGTAAAGATGCATCACTCGAACTCAATGCAGATTAAACATTAAGTGTCTCGAAACAATTTGATTTCATTCCGTTGCTAGGCTAAATTTGTTATCAGTAAGTGAATTTCATAAAAAGCTTAACATACTTTTGACCCAAAAGGTGCAAAACCAAAATTACACACTTCGTGTCAAACGAGACAATTTATCATTTCGAGCAATCCATGAAACTATAATAAATGATTTACAAAGAACGTTCCCAGAAGTTGCACTTATAGGTTAACAAATCTTGTCACAATTAAAAACCTGCAATTGGAGATGAATTCATCCAAACTGTGCTACCTAATTATGAAGAACTCGTAGTCTGATATCACCAACGAATAACTTTTAATGGGTGTTGGAAAATGGAAACAATGAATAAACCACAATTTCCTAATCCAGTTAAAACGCTGGCGTAGATTAAAGTCATTTCCATTAAATCGATATTATATACGTTGACTGATAGAGCATCCAGGTTCTTTACCGCTCTATACAATAAATAACACATCCCGATGCAAACAACACGTCTAAGTAAACACCCATTCACGTGACACAATTTATTCAAAACCTTCGGGAACACACGGAACAAAAATAGCAGCGAGATAAACAGATGATTAAAAATGAGCGCGACTTCAATATCTCTAAGAAGCGCGATCGACCCACAATGTAAAACTACTTTACAGCTAAACATGCAGATTATATAAATATATGTATATGCATGCATTAGTGAAGCAACCTCGCCAACTTTTTCGCTCCCGGTCGACTAAGTCAATTTAAAATATAAAATAATATAAAATTGTTTTGTTTAATAGCGTACGAAAGTTGCGGAGGGTTGTATATTCCTAAAGGCAGTTTTGACTTACACAATGCTTAGGAAAATGTTATGGCAACACTTGTTAAGGGATATATATATATACAGCAACTGTAATCTCCAAATTTAATTTTGGAAAAAAATTTGTGAACTTACGGCTGCGGTTAAAAAAATTGCAAATATCTACACCGGTCCAGCGAGCTAGACCTGGATTAGTCCGGACCGACGAATGTTAAAGCATCACTAGCATACATACATGTAAAATTGAACTGCTACAAAAACAACACTATGTACATAAAAATAAGACATTTAAGAAACGTTAAACTTTTTGGGCCCACCCTCATAGGACGAGTGCAAATATGTACTAGTATATATCTCGAAAGCGAGGGTGAAACGGAGTGAGCGTGGATTCATCACGTGGGCATCTTGTAATCACTAGTAACAGGTTTTGTGTTTTATGTATATTTATAAGCACTACACTAAAATGTCGTTTGTAATCCTGAGCCCAACAAACCTCGCCAACCATACACCCGTCGAAAACAACTGAAAACGAACAAAGTAGTCGTGCTGATCTCTGATAGTCAAAACACGCATCCCGCTTACCGAAAACTATATATAGAATATTCATCACGTGGGCATCTTGTAATCACTAGTAACAGGTTTTGTGTTTTATGTATATTTATAAGCACTACACTAAAATGTCGTCTGTAATCCTGAGCCCATCAAATCTCGCCAACCATACACCCGTCAAAACAACTCAAAACGAACAAAGTAGTCGTGCTGATCTCTAGATAGTCAAACACGCATCCCGCGTACCGAAAACCCTATATAGAAAATTCTCATGCTCTGTATGGCATATATATAAACCAAACAACTGAAGGCAAATTATATTCTGGAAAGATCTGGTTCATTCACGCTAAACCCATGAAAGCTATACTGCACTTAGATAACCAAATAATTGTATCCAGCGTTCAGGAATTCCTATAGATACCATTCTTGATGCCGTACGCAATACAAGAAAACTAGTGAAAACACTACAATTTGGTAAATGGTCTCCCTCCATAAAACCCCATCAAAGGATATAATATAGTCAAGTTAGGCTCTAGATAGGAAAACCATAGTATTCAGTGTGCTTCATAACCTAATATGCACTCATTGTAAAGTAACATGAATAACTATACCGAAATTTGAAAACTCAGTGTTTCTGACAACGGGTACACGAACCATATTCCTGCCCGCCGCAGAAAGTTGTGGTCAGCAAAGCTATAAATTTCGATGAGCTGATTCTCATTTTTCTACCCGAATCCTTTCTCGCAAAATATGCGCTGCGAAACGCTGGTACCAGCATGGTCTGATCCGGGGAAGAGCCTTTAAAACCGGTTTTTGCCATTTCTACCCATAATATGGGTTCTTAGCGTTTGCGTTTAATGAAACGGCACATCATTCACCTTTGCTATCGAACAAAAAAATTTGCCGAAATACATTCATCTGAAATTGAATTATGAATGACAGTAAGACAAAAAAGGAAATTTTCACGATTTTCCGCTTAGCGCCCACATCGGAAACTCCGCTCTCTCCGTTTCAATAAAGGACATATGCTACACACTTAGCACCGCATCACCGTTTCTAATGCCCAGCGTGTTTTAGCAAGACCGTACGCTGAAAATGTGCAAATGTTGAACATTGAACATAGCAAAAGAGCACAGTGACTTGCGCAAACGGCGTGATGATTCCAGCAAGAAGCTGCTAAGAACGGATATTGGTAAATCATTACTTACAGACATGACTGAGGTCCAATGCAAAAATCGATTCAGGGAAAAATCTTCAGTAGGATAGGTCTGCTTGTTAATTTTCAGAAAACTACAGTTACGTTCTTTTTTGCGCTGCACGGGAGTACTAGTTTACACAAATTAATGGTATTAAAACAGTCTGTCAGGGACTATGTAAATTTATGCACCGAAATCGCATTGATTCTGCACAAAAATTTGCCGGTTGGTTTAAGTGTTAGCCAATATGTATTATAGTGTATTGATAGGTGCGCATACTGAGGGGTATTGATATTTTCTCTATTGGATGAGTTCAAGTTGGGAACTAGATGCGATTTGAACATATATATATTCAAAGGATTGATTTGCTTGCGATAAGCCCTGATCTAGAGCCACGTTACAATGACCTGTATACAGACTTTTCCTGGAAACACAAATTTTTAGGTATCCTGTGCAATTGATTAAACAGTAATTTCCGGTAGATATTGATATATATTCAACCTTTCCACATATCCAATGTTGCCTGTGCATTAGAAACGGTGATGCGGTGCTAAGTGTGTAGCATATGTCCTTTATTGAAACGGAGAGAGCGGAGTTTCCGATGTGGGCGCTAAGCGGAAAATCGTGAAAATTTCCTTTTTTGTCTTACTGTCATTCATAATTCAATTTCAGATGAATGTATTTCGGCAAATTTTTTTGTTCGATAGCAAAGGTGAATGATGTGCCGTTTAGTTAAACGCAAACGCTAAGAACCCATATTATCGGGTCAAAATGGCAAAAACCAGGTTTTAAAGGCTCTTTACCAAATCAGACCATGCTGGTACCAGCGTTTCGCAGCGCATATTTTGCGAGAAAGGATTCGGGTCGAAAAATGAGAATCAGCTCATCGAAATTTATAGCTTTGCTGACCACAACTTTCTGCGGCGGGCAGGAATATGGTTCGTGTACCCGTTGTCAGAAACACTGAGTTTTCAAATTTCGGTATGGTATTGCGTGTTTTTACTTTACAATGAGTGCATATTAGGTTATGAAGCACACTGAATACTATGGTTTTCCTATCTAGAGCCTAACTTGACTATATTATATCCTTTGATGGGGTTTTATGGTCGAGGAACCAGATTTCCAAATTGTAGTGTTTTCACTAGTTTTCTTATTGCGTACAGGCATCAAGAATGGTCTGTATAGGAATTCCTGAACGCTGGATACAATTATTTGGTTATCTAGAGTGCAGTATAGCTTTTCATGGGTTTAGCGTGAATGAACCAGATCTCCAGAATATAATTTGCCTTCAGTTGTTTGGTTTATATATATGCCATACAGAGCATGAGAATTTTCTATATAGGGTTTTCGGTACGCGGGATGCGTGTTTGACTATCTAGAGATCAGCACGACTACTTTGTTCGTTTTCAGTTGTTTTCGACGGGTGTATGGTTGGCGAGATTTGATGGGCTCAGGATTACAGACGACATTTTAGTGTAGTGCTTATAAATATACATAAAACACAAAACCTGTTACTAGTGATTACAAGATGCCCACGTGATGAATTTTCTATATAGGGTTTTCGGTACGCGGGATGCGTGTTTTGACTATCTAGAGATCAGCACGACTACTTTGTTCGTTTTCAGTTGTTTTCGACGGGTGTATGGTTGGCGAGGTTTGTTGGGCTCAGGATTACAGACGACATTTTAGTGTAGTGCTTATAAATATACATAAAACACAAAACCTGTTACTAGTGATTACAAGATGCCCACGTGATGAATCCACGCTCACTCCGTTTCACCCTCGCTTTCGAGATATATACTAGTACATATTTGCACTCGTCCTATGAGGGTGGGCCCAAAAAGTTTAACGTTTCTTAAATGTCTTATTTTTATGTACATAGTGTTGTTTTTGTAGCAGTTCAATTTTACATGTATGTATGCTAGTGATGCTTTAACATTCGTCGGTCCGGACTAATCCAGGTCTAGCTCGCTGGACCGGTGTAGATATTTGCAATTTTCTAACCGCAGCCGTAAGTTCACAATTTTTTTCCAAAATTAAATTTGGAGATTACAGTTGCTGTATATATATATAATCCCTTAACAAGTGTTGCCATAACATTTTCCTAAGCATTGTGTAAGTCAAAACTGCCTTTAGGAATATACAACCCTCCGCAACTTTCGTACGCTATTAAACAAAACAATTTTATATTATTTTATATTTTAAATTGACTTAGTCGACCGGGAGCGAAAAAGTTGGCGAGGTTGCTTCACTAATGCATGCATATACATATATTTATATAATCTGCATGTTTAGCTGTAAAGTAGTTTTACATTGTGGGTCGATCGCGCTTCTTAGAGATATTGAAGTCGCGCTCATTTTTAATCATCTGTTTATCTCGCTGCTATTTTTGTTCCGTGTGTTTCCCGAAGGTTTTGAATAAATTGTGTCACGTGAATGGGTGTTTACTTAGACGTGTTGTTTGCATCGGGATGTGTTATTTATTGTATAGAGCGGTAAAGAACCTGGATGCTCTATCAGTCAACGTATATAATATCGATTTAATGGAAATGACTTTAATCTACGCCAGCGTTTTAACTGGATTAGGAAATTGTGGTTTATTCATTGTTTTCATTTTCCAACACCCATTAAAAGTTATTCGTTGGTGATATCAGACTACGAGTTCTTCATAATTAGGTAGCACAGTTTGGATGAATTCATCTCCAATTGCAGGTTTTTAATTGTGACAAGATTTGTTAACCTATAAGTGCAACTTCTGGGAACGTTCTTTGTAAATCATTTATTATAGTTTCATGGATTGCTCGAAATGATAAATTGTCTCGTTTGACACGAAGTGTGTAATTTTGGTTTTGCACCTTTTGGGTCAAAAGTATGTAGTTATTAACAACTTATATTGAACTTAATTACGCATTTATGCTCATTATTTCGACCATCGTGTGAGTTCCGGGTACTGAAACAATATGAGTAGATAAATCGGGGGGTTATAACTATTTATAACCGGTATGAAGCTTTTCAAAAATACTAATACGCGCACTTTATTCACTAGACGAAATGACAAATGACGCTTGTGGCATGACCGGGAATTCCACCGAGTTCGGAGCTCTGTGAAGCGATATCCCTGTTGAATTCATCCGTAGAAGTGGTAACTATCATGAACATAAAATACATGTGCAATTTAAGGACTGATTAGTAAGTATATATCTAATTTAAAAAAGGAGAATTTCAACGATTTATAATTCTGAATGTGGAAATTTGAAAATTTTTGAGCCAAAATAAATCGAAGATAGATTATTTTTCAGCCCAACTGAGAAAATTCGATATTTTTAGAAAAGCAGGAAAGTGCCTGTGGTATAAAAAGGAAGAGGCCAAAGTTTTTCTCAATAGGAACTACAGAAAATTGGGAGGTGGGCTTAAAGTAACTAGAGGACCGTTCTTCACTGCACGAAAATTCGAGTGCGGAATTGTTAATGTAAACTAAATTATGATTTTCTAAAACATTTTTTGAGTAACCGAAACACTCCATGCCCGTGAAACAGACGTAGTAAACGTTGAGAATTGGTCTTGTAGGTTCTTAACTATTCGTGCACCCAATTCACATAGTATTTGTTCTCTTAGTGCTTTGTAAATTAGTTTCATTTCTGTTTTATAATAACTTCAGCATTCAGTTAGTGTTACAAACGTCAATTCGTTCATTCCAAGCGCTGGTTTGATTCCAACTCGTGACAAATATCTTGATGACCTACTAAAACGATTTGAACAGTTCGGAATCGTAAGATTTTTGTTTGAATGATTTTATTTTCCACATCATGGAATTATTTGACATTTAGCTATCAATTATTAGTCAGGTACATGTTATCATTGAATGTGTGTTTTGCACTTCCTCTGAATGCACTCATGGACTAGTTTTCTGTATTCCAAAATTTTTACTACAAAATTTGTGGTCTTTTAAATGTCACATTAATGGAAGATATTTTGAGTCAAAAATCTAAATAGCGTTAGTGTCGTTATTACATTTGAAAATGTGGCCGCTTGGATTTCAAAGTCGATGAAATGGAAATTTGAGATTGTATTCTTTATAGCTGGAGCTGGAAGGTCGAGTTTCTTTGGACGCCGATAAAGGCGTTGAAGGACCAAAAAGCGGCCGTAGGTAAACGCATTTTTGTTTATTCAAAATACTTTCTTACATCGGTGAAAACTGATTGCAGTAAATTCCAAGCAGTAACTTCCCCACCAGCACTGCTTTTTTATTTATGTTGAATTCGAAATTAATAGTTATCAATTTTCCTATCGTGCAGAAGGCTTCGGTGTCCCAGTTTAAACACTGAAAAGTCGAGTTTCAGGGGAGGTGTTCAATAATAGGCGTCGCAGTTACACGAATAGTGGTTTCTCCTTTTCCTGTTTTGTGACTATCAAAAAATATCAAAATCAAAAAATGTGTTCATGTTTCATTTCACTTATATAATAAATTAAATTAGTAAGCCTCGATTTGGTCATATGCATGTTAAATTTTAATCAGATAGTGAGGCAAATTGTAAATAATTGGTAGTTGACTTTGTGTTATAGGTTGAAAAATCAACATATATTTCTGAAGATAAAATCACATATTCGTATCTTAGTCGCGAAACTGTCGATAAAATAATGTCTACACGACCACACTACTATCATGGACTGGCGATGGAACTGCGACGGGAATTGCCCAAGAATTCTGCTGGTAAACTTCCGCTTCCTCCGACGGGAGAATCTTTGGAGCAGCCTAACTTGGAATTCGATATGAATTTGGATCTCCAACAGTTTCTGAATACAGCTGGTAGCGATGAAAATTTGGATACTGACTTAATGCTTACAGCGATGACGCAGAAGTTGATGGGATTACCTGGTGCCAACTCAGCAGCAGATGGTAGTGACAATAACAACAGTAACAATAACGCACCTTGTTCCACATCGTTGTTTATTTACGGAATGAAAGATCCACAAACGCTGACGGCAGCTAATTTGCGGTATGGTTTTATTTTTTACTGCATTGCTAGGAATTTTCCTACGTATATTTTTATAGTAACAACTGCATGCGGTATTCTACCTTTACGTCCTGGCGCGAATTTTGCTCATAGACGGTAAACAAAATCATACACAGCGCGTTTATACCATATTATAAGCTGTAATATAGTGTTTTGTCTCCAACAAATCCTGTGGAACCAAGGGATCACATTGTTGGATGCTCTAGGCATGCGCAGAAATAATCTTGGCTACAAATTATTATCATTGTTTGAAGTGATGACAGACTAATTACCTATATAAATGTATACCCGTAATGCCGCATGCAATAGCAGGTAAGGCAGTTTATGTGTTAGTGAAGCTGATTGCAGGCTACAAAATTATGCGTATTATTTGAAATTAGTACTTTCTTTAGCTACGTTTATTCGCCAAGATAGCTGTTCCCCATTACAAACTTCTAAAAAATCGCCAGTCGTTCAAAAATATAGTATTATTGTTGAAATATAGCGCTTTTTGCTTCAAAAGTTTGGTTTTTAAATGCTTGGTACTCAGACGGGTTCGATATACAACTTGCACTTTTATGTACGGCTTTGCCTGAGTTTTTGTTGCACAGGTTTTTCTGTTTTAGCGAATATTTTGGCGTATATGGCACCATTAATAAAGTGGAAGTATCGGCTGATGACCTACCATATGCCGTCATTCATTTTGAAGATTATGATGCTGTGGATCAAGCTTTTTGTAAGTTCATTTAATCAGAATTTCGTAAATTTCTCTTTATTGTTTTTGTCCTTTGTTCATGCTTCTGCAGCTTTCGTAGTATTACGTTTTGTTACTTCGGCATGATACTAGTTTCAAACTGATCATTTTTCAACTGTTTGCTTTTGCAAGCATATAAAACTGTAGCATTTTTGTGAAGGTCTCATACTGCATAAATTTTTTTGAAGTTAACATTCTGACTTAGTGTGTAGGGCATCATAAAGCGTTAGAAATTAGTAGGAATGGCACCTTCAATTGAAAAGGATCGAGCTGAGTTTTCACTGAGGGCGCTTGAGGAAAAATCGAGAAAATTTCTTTCTTGTCTGTCGTTATCATTCATAATTCATTTTAGGATGAACGGATTTCGACTATTTTTTGTTCGATAGCAAAAATGCTAACAATCTGCCCGTTAGGTTCTGAAGCCGTCGTCAAAGTTACAAAACGGGTTTTTAAGGGTTCTTTGCCAAATCTGGCCATACGGTTACCAGTGCTTCGTAGGCCACATCTCGCGACACAGCCTTCGCATCGCAATGTGGAAACCACTATCAAACCGTGTAAAATCAACTTTGCTATCTACGGCTTTCTTGTGGAAACACTCTCTGGACTGCTGCGGGCCCAACAGGTTTTTTTCAAAAATAGGACTGTTCAAAAATTTTTGTCATTTAGAACCGTGAGTGTTCATTTTTAAGCATGACTGGTCTGTTTTACAACTATATAGCTATGACCGCTTAGATATGCCCTTATACGTAACCAAACTAGCATATATTACATAGGTATATTTGGGTGTATTACTTGAGCTATATATAGATACATATCGTAAGTGTCTGGTGTACTGCTTTATATATACATACGACTAATAATAGCTTATGAACATTGTGAATCACACAGTCATAAGTATTGCAAACAAAACTCGGTTTCGAACGATGGTTTTGGTGGGGTTAAATGTTCCTGTTCACTTATATGGTCATTTTTTAAATTTGGTGTTCATTTATAAGAAATTGCGTTTAAAAGAACATGTTTTGACCAAAAACCCTTGGCCCAAATATGGTTCAGTCGGGTTCGTCGACCTTTTACCCAGAAATAGTTATTTGAGAAAATTTCGCTGTGCTGTTGCTTGTTTTTACCTTCAATAAGTATCTGTTAGGTTGTCATGCACACTGAGTACGATGGTTTTGCTATATAGAGTCCAACTTGACTATAATATCTTTTCATAGGGTGTCGCGGTCATCGAACCCGATTTAAAAACGTAGTTCGTTTTCATTTGTCTGATTATGTATTACGTGCAGGCCATCAAGAATCATCTATATAGGTATTTATGAAGGCTAAAAACATTGGCTTGATTATATAGAGTGCAGCATATTTCATGCCTTATCATGGGTTTTCAAAGGGTTAATGAACCCGATTTCAAGAATATAGTCTGTCTTCAGTTGTTTGGTTATGTATTGCATACAAGTCATCAAGAATTTTCTGTATAGGCTTTTCGGTAGGTTGAATACGATGGTTTGCTTATCTAAATTCCAAAACTAGTATCTTATGCCTTTGTAGTCGTTTTCATTGGGTTTAGTGTGAATGAATGCGATTTCCAGAATAAAGCCTGTCTTCAGTAGTTTGGTACATGGCATCAAAATTATCTACATAGAGGTTTTTCGGTATGCTGAAAACATTTGGTTATAAGCACAAATACATGATGCATGGTTTTGAATGGTTTAGGGTCGACGAGGTTCTAGGGTTCTCAATGGGTACAGCTTACAAAAGGTTTTAGAGTGGTATGTACATAAAACGCAGCCTGTTGCAGGTGATTAAACATTTATGATAATTTAAAAATGAAGGCCCACTCGCTCGGTTTCCCACTGTATTGCTAGATACTAGTTAATACTGCCTTTTTACTTCAAGTTTTACGCTGTGTTGAAAACAAATCCCTATAATAAATAATTGTGCCTTCCTATTCGAGCTTAGTAGAAGTTTCTTGCGTCGTTATAGGCCTAGTACTTTGCGTACTTGTGGTAAATACCTAGAATGAGTAATGAACAATGAGACGTTCATACTTTTATTATTCAGGTATAATATTGTAATATTTTTTGAAATGATATTAGTCTTATTTTTAACAGCCTTAAACAAAAACCACAAATACAATTAGAAAGAAAAACAGGTCATATTTTGAATGTCCGACTGTGCTATTATCCGGATTCCAATGGGGAAACAAACTGTGAAGTTCAAACAGGCCTTAGGTAAACAATTTTTATCTTGTTCAATAAAAACCTTTTTCAAAACAGCTCAAAATGAGGTTCTAAGCAGTCCTTGCTCCACTAGTACTATATATTTTGACGTCAAGTTATTTAATTTTCATTGGCTGCACTGCATTTTGTTAATGACTTGTAAAAAACTATTGGTTGAAGGTTTATTGAAACGGGACAGCCGAATTTAGTTGAGTTTTATCTGTAGCTGTTTAAGCGTCAAAAGTTGTAAAATTTTCTTTTTTGCCCATTTGTGGAGATTATAACTCATCACCGGATAGAAGACTTTTATCTGATCAAAAATTCAGGCCATTGGTTCTCTTTCTTTAGAAGGTAGACACATATACCATGTCTTGCGGGTCAAAATTGGCCCCAAAAGGTCAAGGGTCACTTTTTTTAAAATTTGACAGTCTGGTATAAACCTTTTGCAACTCATATCTCGGCATATAGGCATCATAGCGAAAACGGAAACCACCTAGCGTAAGAAAACCTACAGAGTTGTAGCTGTACATCACTGTCAGGCGACTGCCTGCTTTAATGGTCTGCCTACTTATTCTCACAGAATACTTCTTTGTTTTTGTGACACGTTACTGCGGGGTGCTAACATCAAAACATTCTTATATATGTTTTGAAGCATGCTGAATACGATGCTATTGCCGTCTTAGAGGTTTTTTGTAGTGTATACTTCCAGAGGGTATGGGTGGTTTTAGGGTTGACTGATCCATTCACAAGACGTCGAATTTTGGATTTCAGCATAACTGAGTGCAATTGGGCCACCCTCACATTGCTGAGCTCTTATGCTTCTATTCTTAGCAGCCATGTTCACTCTGTTTCCACGTCGCGCAATTCTAGTCCCTTACGAGGTTGCATATTATTGGGCTGGAGTTTTGATCCGTCATAGAGGCCTCATTCGTACACATAAAAGTCGCTTTCTAATTCCCCCATTCCACCAGCACGGAGTAATTTCAGTTTTTGTGACGTTGTTCAGTACAAATACAAGTTTCGCTTACTACTGTATCAAATGATTGTGGCACATAAGGCGAGATTGGAGTACACACAAGTCTCAGTTTGGTCTGATTTTTAGTGGTTCGGCAGATTTGTGAGAACGCAATTGTATAACCCTTATGGTTTGCTGGAAGTTGTTTTTGTTCGTTTAGTAATAATGGATGTTGTTAGTTGTTACCACTGTTGCTACTAGTGACGAAATTGATCGGCGGCGATATTATCAATTTTATATCCGTAGATAACATCAGGGTGGAAAAAAATTTATTATACAGATTCCAAAACATTTTTACTAACGACGTTGTTTTTTTGTTTTAACATTTAATTAATATGAGTTATTTGACACTAACAGCAGGCAACCCTATTTGCACTATTGTGGAGGGAGCGAAACAACCAAGCATTTGTAGCTATGTGTACAGGCAATGTTTTATATGTGCCCTGCATTTATTCAGCGTCCCGCCTGTTATATCTAAATGCATAGTTCTGTTATAAAGCAGCCCGAATATTCCGATATTCCCATGGGTGTTTTATATATTGTAATGCTGTGGTATTCATGCAAGGACGACTCTTATGGGGTGTACTGGGCTTTAACTTTTATAATCCCTCCAATTTTATTCGTGTCTGTATCTACAACACTGTGCTAAACAACAATTTTATGCAAGACCCAAGGACAAGGAATAGTTATTTATATATCTAAATAAACAGTTCTACTAAACTAGTCAGCTCAGATATTCCCACGAGTGTTTTATATAGTGTAATGATGTGGTATTCATCCAAGGAAGCCTATTATGGGGTGTAATAAAAGGGCTTTAAATGTATAATCCCCTCCAATTTTATTCGTGTAACAACAATTTTTTGCCAGACTCAAGGAAAAGGAATAGTTATTTATATATCTAAATGAATAGTTCTACTACTAATCAGCTCAGATATTCCGATATTCCCATGCGTGTTTTATATTGTGTAATGATGTGGTATTCATCCTCATTCAAGGAAGCCTATTATGGGGTGTAATAAAATGGCTTTAAATGGTATATTCTCCTGCAATTTTATTCGTGTCTGCACCTATTACATTATGCAAAACAGCAATTTTGTGCCAGACTCTAAGACAAGGAAATAAAGGCAAAAATGGTATTCCAAAATCCTGCATTAAAATTCGATGTAGGAAATTTTTTTTATTTAAGACCACAGTAGGTTCGGACATCTAGGTTGTTTTTGGCAAGTCAGTTTACGGTCTTAAAAGCGGTGCGCGTACGCAAATCGCTATATCCCATATGTACACGATCATGATTTATGATATAGCAACGCGTAGATGCTGTTCGCAGTCAATATTTTGCGATTTAACATCGCAAGTTGCTGTCCTCGGACGCGCGAAAACATGATTACTAATCGGCTATTTTCGCATACAATACACACTTAGCCCACTGCTGTCCGATTCATCGTGTCAACTGATAGACGCGGACAAACGTGCGGTGTGAAGAAATGTGTGTGTTTGTAAATCACGGTGCTCTTATTCGCGTTCACAAAGTTGCGAATATCGAAATGTGATGAAAATACAGACATATACCATTGCTGTTCGGCTCATAGTGTCAATTAACGGATGCAGCCAAACGTGCGAAATAGGGAAATGTTCGCGTATGCAATTCCGTTCGTATTTCACCGAGCCCTTATTCACGTTCACTAAATTTTGAATATCAAAGGCACAAATGTGAACACGATTTTTTGCATCATTCTGTTCCCGATTTGTTAAAAATACGACCGATAGTGTATGCACCGAATGTGGACTCACTCAAAATATTTTTAATGTTATGAAAACGATTACTCTGTTTTTTCAAACTCCCTTGCTGGCCGAAATATATATGATTTTATGGTTTTCCATCGCATGCTTAAAATTGTATCTGCGTTTATAAAGGGTTTCCAGGTTGCAGAAAACGATGACTTGAATGTTTTAGTAATAGTCACTAGCCTTTGATGTCCACATGAACAATACATGATTCTTGGTTGTAATGCTTTAATTTTTGTGGAATCTGGTAATATAGGCGTGTACATTCGCAGTTGTTCTTTTCGCTGAGCACTTTTAATATATATCGTTATCCTTATAGATGACGGAAATCGACATATAATTGATAAAGAAGTGGTGTGTTTGGAACGATTTGCTTCTCATGATGCCGCTCTTAAGACATGCAAGCTGTTTATCTTAATGCAGATTGCCGGGGAAACAGCAAGAGAACAAAGAGGGTTACTGGGCTTGCCTCCAGTGGCACCGCCTTCAACTGGGAACACTTCTTTGACTTGTGGTCAACCATATGTGCACGAAGTGATTGAATCTGGAAATATGCAGCGACAGTCGGATTTTGGTAGCGCACATTCTTCAACAGGTAGCACGAATACTATTAAGCTGGAGCCGCCAGTGTTTTTCAATAACCTGGGTGTGACGGCCGGCCAGCCTATGAATTCAATGGAGATACCATCTACATCCAACACGGCCATTTTTTCGACTGAATCGGAAACAGCTAACAAAAACGTATCAGCAGCAGTTAAATCTGAGTATGCTGAGCCAGATTTTGTTGACGATGACTTAATAAACGATATGGATTACATAAATTTGCTGACGAGCACTGGCCGCAACCCGCAGGCTGGTAATGCAGAATCGAGGGGAAGGGGTCGTGGAGGTGGTCGCGGTGGTAATCAACTTAGTCGCGGCCGGAACAGATTTTCCCCCCATAAGGGCGACGCAAACGTTGTTGAAGAAGAGTTTAGTGATGGAGATGGGCCAGAACCAGGATATCAGTGGCCCGACGACGCTTATCTAAATATTAGATTTCCATCGCCTCCGCCTAGGCCCCCTCGATTTGATAATTTCACATCACGTGGGACACGCGGGGCTCGTGGAACATGGAGAGGCGTACGCCGACAAATTAACTCGGGTTCCCGGGATAATTCCAGCCAATTTAGTAGCAGTGTTGGTAACAGGGATTGGGGTGAAAGATACGGTTCGCAGTCACCAATTCCACCGCGAAACTCTCCACTCCGAAATGAACGTAATTGGGTAAATGTAAAAGACGAGCCGTTTGTTCAGGGGCAGGAATGGTCCAGGAGAACATTGTCCCGATCGCCAATTTCCCCCGATCATAATCGTTGGAGGCGTAGTCGATCTCGTGATCAGCGCTATACCAGATCACCTGCTGGCTTGCGAGATCAAAGGCAGCGGTGGTCACGCAGTAGATCACCGGATTATCGGGTCGGCAGGCATGGTGGTGGCGGACGAGACCAGATACCATCGCTGCTCGACTCGCGTTATAGTCCGGGGTCGAGAGAGCGGCGTTCAAGGCAGCCTCCTAGATCGAGCCCATATAAAATGCCGTCTGTGTTAGATCGTGCTTCTGTAAGCGAAAGCCAGTACAGAAATCGGTCTCCCGACCACCATTATTTATACAAGCATGATCATCGTGCCAGTGACAGAGATCGGTTGCCATCAGCTCTAGATTACGCACCGTATCGTGGGTCGGTTAGAGATAAATCACCTCACAGTCGCCGTAAAGACGCCTTTAATTCAAGCCGAAGACCTACCCATTCGCAGAGGGATCGTGACCGAGACTCGCGTGAAGTGCGTAATAGGAGATCCAGGTCAAAACCGCGCCGGGACGAACGACAACAGCAAGCAATGAGTGGATGGAGCCGAAATGGCAAAAGAAATAGGCCACGTGAGAATAAAACGCAAAAAACCAGATCACGTAGCAGGAGTTGGTCTCTAGCAAAAAAGAAGAGCGGATCTGTGTCTAAGAAATGGAGTAGATCAGTATCTAGATCAAAGAGTAGATCGTTGTCGTCGAAAAAAAGCAGTGGCCCGAGTCGGCGACGGTCGTCAAGTTGAATCAATTGCCTAGTTGGATCGTTTATATCATGTGCAATATCTAAAATGAAAAATGGGCACGGATATTCGTGATCGAATAGCGCTTTTTGATGTAGTCTGACTTTGGCAGTGTTTACCTGCGTCAAAAATCGCAGAGTGGTTTGCTATAAATTGTATTAATGAGTTGCGTAGTCCGTGCCTAATATTGATATCGTACGCCTGAAACGAGTATAGTTCAACAGTCACACGATTGTCGTTGCCAAGTGATATTGTTTTAACAGGATGTACATTCTACGTCCAACTTTCTAGAGTTATGTGAACTTCAGTGTCAGTGTCTGGCTGTGGTCGGGTCTTGCCATGAAAAACGTGGCGACAGTTGCTTTACACAGTTTACCCAGAAATTGGGTAACCAATATTGTCGGTCATTCGTTTTCACCACCACTTTGTTTGTGATTGTGATGACAATGTAGATAAAGGGCTTTTAAGTTACAGATTGTAACTTGGTGCTTGGTAAGTAATTAAATAATACTGAAACTCAAGTACTGGACAATCTGTTGAGTTTTGATATAGTTGCTTGGATTTGTAATTCGTGACGTAATATTTTACTGTTATTGTGTATATAATCAGTTTATGTTAAGCGTATTTGCGCATAAGTTGGGCGTGATTTTCCACGACCTTCCTCGAAAAAACTTTATTGCCGTGCTGGTTGATTAGGATACCGGCTGTTGGATTCTTGTGTCTGTTCGGCGTGATTGGTTTTCTCGTAGCCCGAATATTGTTGGTATTGCAGACATGATGATGATACATGAATGATAAGTTTGGAGTTATTCCATTAAGTTCGTTGGAGCTTCTAGGAAATTTTCCATTTGGTCCATGTTCATAGCAAAATGTTCTCGATATTTTTTGGGCCTCTTTTTGCCGCAGTGTTAAGAAAATTTGGACTTATTGGAGTTCACAAATATGTATCGTTTGATCTCGGGTAACGAGTTGTGCTAGTTTATGTGATTACGAATTATGCTCGATTAATTGCAGTTATTTTTGATTCTCTATAATTGTATCGAATTGATTCAAGCATCATTCACTGTAGCTAATCAATTGAGCTCGAATGATATATAAAATTATGCGTCGAGGAAATGTTTTCAGTGTTTTCAAAATTATTAGCAATTTGAACATTTCCTAAAAATGCGATTAATTGCCAAATTTGCCGCTGTATTATCAAAATTACAATTTATTGGCTGGTGGTGGCTCTAATTGAAAACATTGGAGTATTTTGGCTGATTTCGCGCTAAAAATTTCGTGCCTAATATTGCACCGCTGCTGGGTGCACTAGGTTTAAAAATTTAGAGTTGTGTTGCAATACATACACAGCAGTGAATAACCTGACTGGAACTGTAAATTTTATTGATAAGATAATACAAAGCGAATTAATCATGAGTTTTTTATTTGCGGGGAGTGAACGATTGGCATATAGGGTTTCACCGGTTGATCGCGATGTATTCGTTGTTTTAAAAGAAAATTTTGTATACTTTTATAGCACCATGCAGATTCTCACAATGTTAGTTGTCCTGCGAAGTTCTTCATGAGTCTATAAATTTCGGCAACAATTATCAAATTTTTCAATATAGTTGTACATTGTTGACTAGACTAGAGCTATAATTTTTTGGGTGCATGAAACTGTAGTTACATGGAATCAGCCAATTCGGGGAGTACTAGAGCCATAGAGTGTAAAAACATTCTCCAATATAGTTAGTTGTTTATAAATTGGTAATGTATCCACGTGGTTTTGTTTTGTTAATATAAGTAAAAATGACCAATTCCTGCGAGATTAAAAGAAAACTAGGTCTGGAAGTAACCGCAGAGTTTTCATTATGCACCATGAAACCAAAAAGCTGCTCTCAAAATTTCTCAGCCCGCGGGCTTTTAGCTTTCGCCAGCCTCTGAGAGAACGCGGTAAAATTTTGGCAATTCTCACGAAATTTGCCAGTTGTTCGACACTCCCCCATGGCCAGCGATAGCATGTTGTTAACAACTTTTCCGCACTGAGGCACTAGTATTGAAAATATAGAACCATTGTTTCTTTTAATGTACTGCGGATGCATTACTTCTCTGTGTGTTTAGATGGGACTCAGGAAGCTCAATTTGAAACCTCGAACTAGGCAATGAATGAGGAACTGTTGCAAAGCGACTTAAGTAACGGCATAGCTAACAAATTATAGATGATAACTGAGAGTACTTGAAAAATAATAAATATGTCAGTATTTGGTTGTCTGACGTTGTCTCGCGTGTCTTATCAATACTGTTTAGTACATGTTTGGAAATTGAAGACATAATCAAATGTATATACTTGAGCGAACTTAAAGACAGAAAATATTTTGTTTTTATTTTTCTACAAATAGCACCAAACTATTGTTATACATTTGGTTTAGGTTGTTAGTAAATATTGACTAATGCCTTGCAAATATGTTTGGCTTTAGTATTTTATAATCTCCAGTAACCCATTTTGTAGCCACGCATGACTGGAGTTCAATAATAATTTTCATCAAGGGAGAATCTACTGTATACTGGAAATTAGCGATGTGCTCTGTGGTGTTAACATATAGTATATAAATTATTGATGCAACTTCATGTCAGCGAATGTATTTCGATCCTGTACGGGGCCAGGGTGTGCTGGTACTGTAAGCCGTTCAGATTAACTTTATCACCTCGGGTTTCCCGAGTAGTGCGGTTAAATGGAAGAACGTAATTTTGCCTAACGGAGATGCTATTCCCGATTTAGTGTATACATTCCGTAGCTGGCTAGTGTACGTACTCATATAGTATATAAATTATTGATGCAAGTTGACGTCACAGAATGTATTTCGATCCTGTACGGGGCCAGGGTGTACTGGTACTGTAAGCCGTTCATATTAACTCTATCACCTCGGGTTTCCCGAGTAGCGTAGTCAAACGGAAGAACGTAATTTTGGCTAACGGAGACGCTATTCCCGATTTCTCCCTACAACGCGACTTACATTATTTGTGCAATTCCGAGATTTATTTAGAAATAAATATAATTATCCGATCTTATATGCAGAAGTTTGCTAAAATTGTCGAACATGGTATTGACCAAGCTTCCTGGTGTCGCAGGGTGGTTACTCCCGGTTTCAATATTAACCAAGGATTTTCTCACCAGGGAGCATGTGCGTATGCCTGAATAGCGATTGCTTCTGTAATATTGGTCACTATAACAGACGTTTTTATTATACCGGGCAGTGGCGTTTCAATGTAACCCATACGATAACCGTAGCTATAATATAACTAATAAATATTTCAATGTTACTGTTAACCACAGCATATGTAGTTGTGGTTTTTAATCCTTAGTTTGTAATAAAAATCGTGTGCCATTGAAACAACAGGTTAAATGAGCACAATGGCAACAGTTAAATTTGATTTATTCACCTTTCAATTTTAGGTTCGCTTGCCCGGACCAATAACAGTCTGGGATTGTCCGGTTGCATCGCTAATATAGATGATTCAGCCCTTGTAAATTTTAGGGACTTTCCCTTTCCAGCAAGAAAATTACCGGACGTTACGTTAGAGAAAACGGCTTAGACCTAGGGGTTCGTGGGCGGCAGCCTCTTTACATAACCTTATTACATAGGTCATATAGGGACCTTAGCTTAGGCTTACACTTAGTATACATATATATTGAGAACGGCATGGCATGGATTATAATTCGCCCCCTAAAGTTAAAATGGGTCCCATATATATGTTACAGTTTCCCGTTCCACAAGTTTTCTGTTTCCCAACTTTATATAGTTTGCAAACACTTTCTGGTTTCCAACTATGCCGTTTTCCAAGTTTTCAATTTCCCAACATTTTTCTGTTTTCTACATTTTCCTTTCTTAAGTTTCCAGTTTCCCAACATTTTTCCGTTTTCTACAATTTCCTTTCTTAAGTTTCCAGTTTCCCAACTTTATGCAGTTCCCAAACACTTTTCCGTTTCCCAACTTCTTCGTATCCCAATCTTCCCACGTTTCCTGTTCCATATGTTTTGCAGCTACTCAAAATTTCCCTGTTTCAAGTTTCCTACATTTTATAGTTTCTCAATTTACCTGTTTTCCGTTTCCCAAGACCCAATTTCTCATATTTTTCCAGGTTACCAAATTTCTCTTTTCTCAAATTTATGTGTCCAAACACCTTCCAGTTTCCCAAATTAGCAGGTTCCCTCATTCTCCAGTTTTTCAACATTTTCCGTTTCCCACATTTTCCAGTTTCTCGATTTTCTTGCATTTCAATTTATAGTTTCCACATTTTCCCATTTCCCAACTTAATGCAGTTTCTAGGACTCCAGGTTTCCAACTTTATAGTTTTCTAGTTTCTCAATATTTTACCGTTGCCCAAGTCTTCCGCAACCCAACCATTTGCAGTTTCCCAACATTTCCCGTTTCCAAACCTTTTCCAGTTTACCATCTTTCCTTATTCCCACGATTTCCAGTTTCCAAACATTCCATTTGTCATCCTTCCCAAAGGCCCAATTTCTATAAAATATACGGGAGCTTAGAAATGAATCGGAAACAGGAAACCCTTAAAGTTGACATGAGCTGATGATCCAATACTTTTATCTGATGGCAGGGTTGTGCCTCGGAAAAAGTTTATTTTTCGTTTTTCCTATCCCCCCGGCCCCCGGAAAAAACTATTTCAGTATTGTGGAGTCGAAAATAGTTGGAGAACCGCTATGTAACAAGATATTACGTCTGTGTGCATTATTTACGCCCGTTTAAACAGCCTTTACATTTCATGGGTATGGTAGAAATGGTATTATTATACCTTTCAAGCATCAACTAACTTCATTATCTAAGCATAAGCACAGCTTGATTCCTTCACCATAATCAGAAACCTGCCCAATTTTTAAATTAAATAGTCGCGGTACTGAATAGAGCCATTGGAGTTGTATCAAGCATATGAAAGCAATAAACTAGGCAGACAGGCCAAGCACACATGCCCACAGGTGGATATGAGACGGGGGTTGGTTACCAATAAAGTCAGTCCCCCCTCTAACAAAAACCAAAAACCTTGTGGTTACACAACTTGGTGGTTATCTACCACCATCCCACTCCCCGCACCTTTCTGTTTACCTGTGATAGATACCCGCGAGCATCTAAGGCATTTTTACCGCGACGGGTCATAAACTAAATAGATCGACAGTTGGAACGTAGACTTAAACTACATACTCCATTGTATTAATGCTCTTCCAGCATCACTTGGACAGTGGGCAGTTTGACACCAGTTGGTAAGTTTACACAATACTAAAAACATGAAGTACTTTCACTATTAATTCGCACCGAATAATGATACGCAGTCCTATCGATATAGCCACCGTGTGGTTTCCACATAACCCTCCCCGTTGGAAAGATTTAAATGCCTCGGCACTACCTGGCTGGAATTTCTATGTGACAACGTTGCAGTTTTAGACCTTTTTCAGTAATTAAGGCATTGACAATCACCATTGAGATTCAATAAAACTGTGTTTCCTGCTATTTTCCAAACAGGCTAACAAGTAATAAGCCAACAGTAAAAATGACTTTTTTCCATTTTTTTTCTGGAAAACTGGATTTTTCCTTTCACTCTTTTCCGGAAAAAAAACCAACCCTGTCTGATGGTATGATTTAGAATTGCGAATTTGTAAACATTGCATCGTGCATATCCACAGTGTTCCTTTAGATATCTTCCCGTAATTCTGTCGTGTTATACTACGTTAATTACTTTATATTCTTTGTTTAATATAGCTATTTTGATACGCTGCAACGTGGATCATTTAATCCGTGAAAGAAAAGGTTAAGGTAGTACATAAGCTAGTCTAAAGTTGGACCTTATTCCTAGAGTCAGTGCACCAACAACATATATGTAATAAATAGGTAATATGAGATATATTTGGGCGGAACTTCTAGCATATATATATTATATATCGAGTGAGTGTAAAGTCTAAAATATTCTTAGGATTACACCATGATAGAATTGTTTGCGGTTGTCGGTGTTAGGCAAACTTACTATATTTTATGATTTTCAGAGCCGGATTGTGAAATACATGTCAGTGTTAGCCATACCAAGTTCCGATTCACTTTTTACCGTATTGTAAGAAGTGAGTATAGAATGCTTTATATATTGTGGATGATTATATAAAACGTATATAGCGATACTGCTGCCTCAGCGCTTGCTGTATCATCATAGTGTTGCGCACAATGGTTTTACCGTCACTTCCACTGTGTGATGACTTTTGTGACAGTGAAAGGTTTTACTGACTTTTCGTGTGTTTGGTTATTAGTCCTCGTTTTTGCTACTGCTCGTCGTAGAGTTCCAGTAGATGATGCTGCCTTATAATATATTCCCATGCTGTATGATTTTGCGCCTGTCATTGTGGCTATAAGTGATTTTCACAAAGTATTTCCGGCTCTAAGTACATTTAGTGAAAGTAGCCGAAGTAATACTAAAACTGGGTATGATGCACAGTGTTTTCTGTTCTTAATATATGTGCAGTACACTTTAATTGTTTTAGTAAATTTGGGCTATTTTGATAAAAGGAAGGAGTGTTGTAATGGAGTTATAAATATGGCTGGTTTTGCATATATATTTAAGCGCTGCAATTGGTGAGCTACCAACTACCGTCAAAATAGGGCTTTATTTACAGAAACAAAGCAATAAAACTGAAACAATATTAGTGATGTCCGTAGACCGGCCCTTGGCCTACTCTATCAGTCCGGACCGGTGGACCTGGCTAGAGGACTGAAATATTTATGATCATATCTGAAAATGCACAGAATTAAATTTGTTGCTCAGAGTTTTTATGGAATTTCCTAGCAACGTATTACGGTAACATTTCATTAAGCGTGTAGTAAATCAAAACTGCCTCTGAGCATAAACCTCAACAAATCCGGTAGAATGTTGGAAAAAAATTCATATTTATTAGCTGAAAATATTTTTTTGACTGAATCAGTCCGGACCAAAATGCTCAGGTTTCATCACTAAATTTCTATTCCCAACTAACGTATTGGTATTTGTAGCTGTATCTTAAAAAGTTTAATTTCAATAAATTGGTGACACTCATAACCCATCAGCGGCTGATCAGATTGAATATCTTTAGAGAGCTGGTGAGGTTTTGAGACTATTCGTAACTCCACATTTTCATTTACTGTCACTGAATAGCCCATGTTTCAAAGCTTAGGGCGTCATGGGATGGCTCCCATGGGTTTCCCTACCCTCATAAGAATAACGCTATGTGCAAATAGTCATGAAACAAATGTCTGGACGCGACAAAGAACTAGGTAAAGGAGGTGGTGCTAAGTGTCATCGCAAAGAGTTGTGTTACAGCATCCAAGGTATTACGAAGCCTGCAATTCATCGTCTTGCTAGACGTGGTGGTTTGAAACGCAGTGCCTATGCCTTATCTACGAAAAAATTCGCGGTGTCAAGCTCGAGATTGTCATTCGCGATGCTTTAGCCTGTTGCGAGCACGCTAAGGTGAAGGCTGTTACCGCAATGGACGTTGCTTATGCTCTCAAATGGCAAGGACAGACGCTGTGCGGCTTCGGCGGTTAGAGCTGTCTTTTATAACTTATCCCAATAGCCCTTGACAAATGTATCATGGAATATTCCCATTATAAATTGCCTCCACCCCCCACAGGGCGTCATGGAATACCCCCATTATAGATTGGCCCACCATTAGGCGTCATGGGTTGCCCCATCCTCATAAAAAATAATGCTGTATTACAGAAACTGCATGTGTGACTCCTAACAAGCGGTGTACTACGTAATCATACCTAAGTACTTAACACTCGAAATGGCCGACTGCCAGCATGTATGGGTTGCCCTGTGAAGTAGTTCCTTAGCTACTGATTTATATAATTGTAACTCACTAATTTATTATAACTTCCTTTACTGTATGCTTCAGACAGACTTTAGTATCCTATAAGTACTGTTTGGAATGAACTCTTATACGTATCAGGAACTCGGGTGTTATCTTAAAGACTAGGCGTATCCTGCTAGTTGTCAAACCAAGGATCAAAAGCGAAACTTTAGAAAGCGCAGTGAATCTTATGACCAGTTGCAGCTTTCGAAGAGCTATTTTGTTGCTGGTCCATGGATCTGGTAAGTGATACCTGAACACATGATTGTAACAGGTATATCCATGTAGCAACAGAATACTTGACGAGATGGGCGAAAGCATGGCCAATACGGGATAAAACTGCAGCATCAGTTACACAGGTGGGCATTCCTTGATACGACAGATGGCGGAAGCCCCGACTTAGTCTCAACATAAGTCTCCTATATTAACCTTAGATTAAGCTTACTGTATTGAGAACGGCATGGTGTGCGTTTTATTTACGTCTCTCAGGGTCATGCGACATTCACGTTATTATATCACGCTGTTTGAAACATATGTGGCCCTCTAGTTGCGACCCTACTGTGTAGACACCAGAGCGTGATTTCGTTTCGGTAGTTTAAAAATAGCGTGGTTAGTAAGGTTTACATGTGCAAACTAGATGTAAATGAAGAATGTACTATACAATTATTCTACGGCAAAAATATATATGCACGAGGTGCTAGTACAAAGCTGTGGTAGCTTCCGTTTCTACATATTTGTGCATATTATTGTTCGCAAGTCTGTAGCCACTAATTTAAGTGTATTAGTAATATATAACATGTGAAGTTATATTCCTGCAGTCCCAACGGATAATATTCTGATTTACCACTATTGCACTTGGTGTATTACTATAGCTGTTCTACAGTTCTGTACTGCTTGCCTTTTGTGTTTTTTAAACACTTTAATATCGTTATTTAATACAAGGTTTATCAAAATGCTTTTTATTGATATAAATACAAACATATTTTTTCTTTTATACTTCATCCACAACAGTTTTATAGCTATAGCTCGTCCGTTTCAGTTTCTTTATTTAGAACCAGTACATTTCCTTGTTCGTTTCCAAATGTGACGTTGGCGGATCAAATCCTAGAAATAATGTATATAGTTATACCTTTCTAAAAAGAATTGAAGATTGCTTATATATCTTCGGTCCAGTACAAAGCCCAAATCTCTCTCCTTAGCTGGGGTTTAAACTTTTTCCCTATTCGCTTTTGCAAAATTAGTTTATTTTCTATGTCGGATGACTTCTATGAACATATATATGTTCCTGCGGTAACAGTTTCGTAAGAAAAAGTTAGACCATAGTTAGAACAAAATGAAATAATACTTAACATTTTGCTTGTTCATTATATTTTTATGACACGCATCACGAAATGGCAGAGTGAAGGCTAATTTTTGGTTCAAAATTTAAGCATATTTAATTGGTTTTCCTATGTAAAATTGCGTAACCGATTGTATGAATTCTTACGCTGTATTAGCTCTCTGCAAGTATGAATCAAGTGATTTAATCTATACAGCTTATTTAAGTCACTGAACATAAAAGCCTTCGTATAAATAATACAATCAGGTTAAGGTTTTTTCCGAAGGATGTATATATCTTTCCAGTGTTCTTCTGATTTAATTATTAACTGCTGGACTAACACAAATTGTTGTAACTCAAAGACTGCGGTGAGTGTTGACATGTGATCATTTGTGAATCGGGTTTTGTAACTTCTGGAATGGTTGTACTGCGACGATTCCCCATTACCTCGGTTGGCGCATTAATCAGCAAGCCAATCTGCATGCTGCTACCGCCGCTCAAAAGCGCGGGCTGCAGCCGTCTCCCGCTTTCTGTTGCTTTGACCCTTTCTATATATTACATTAATTGGAGTATATAAACATTGATGCTACTCGTGTGATAGTTTTTACTGGATCTAGATCCCCTGTCTTACCACATAATACTAGAAACAGATGTTGCTGTCTCAAATGTCCCAGCGCAATTTTTATTTAATACGTCTGATAACGGCATAGCCCCTACTCAATGTATATCGAGCCTAAGTCATTTCAACCAGGCCGAAATTCCATTGTTGCATTATGTGTTTAAATTCGGATTGCCGTGTACCCTACTAGTGAAAAGTATTGCAGGACAGTGCGTTGGTTGGTTTCATTTAGTTCAGCGCCAAGAAACTTCGTTTTTCGCAAAGTGTTTTCTAAGTTAGGCTTTTTGCAAAGTGTTTTCTGAGTATTGGTTCAAAATAGAATTTTACGGCAAGTCAAACTGAAGGGCATGACATTATGTCCTTAAAATACAGTTTAGTGCAAGGTCGGAGGGCTGCACTCGCCAGAATTGTTCTTAGGCGTAGTACAAGTTTCACACAAGAATATTAGCTTAGTGCAAAACTCAAACTTAGTATATATATCGAGGACGGTGCGTCTTGCATATTGATTATGACCCTCCCTCTGGATCGACGTTGGCCTTGTTGTGGTCACGACCATAGCAGATTAGCTCATCAATGCAGACAAAAGAGATATGAAATTGAAATTTTTACTTATAAAGATGAATGTCAAAACTTGGGACCGTGAAACATTGCTTGATCTTGTCCGAGACATTCAGGTCTAGAAAGACATGTTATACGTTTTTGTTATGTGCTGTCGAATATGTGATTTCCAGTTTAAGTACAGTCATTCCGTTAAAGAGGTCAACTGGCGCGGTTGCGACGGTATATCTTATCCATGATATGATTGGTGTGCCAAATAGAAAACATATACCAATTATTTGGTCATTTAATTTTGTGAGTTTGACCGCTTAGGTACTAGGGCTATCAGGAAAAATTTGGAATAGGGTTTTACTAAAATTTTTTAAATGTATATATAGTAATCTGTATTGATTGCAGAATTTTTTAGGTGTTTATACATCTTATAGAATCCGTTGGGACAATGTTAAACGAGAAATTTTTGTTAGTGGTATGTATTGTAGGTGTTTTATTTGTGTAGATTGTTATGATTTGTTAACAACACTTGATTTCCTGAAATATAACAAAACGGTGTGTTCATTTTTAAGAGCGTCTCTCGGTTTTTGGAAAAAATTGTGGAATATTCAATTTCCCAAAATCTTGCAGTATACCTAAGATATTCGTGGGTCGGGAAGACAAAAATGACTCGGTATACACTGTAGACATGCCAAATGTACGATCACGATGCGTAGGATGCAAACCGCTGGCGGCGTCAAGGCAGGAGGTGTGTATTGATGTCAGCGAATGCGTAAAACACCTTGCAACTGTGCAGGGTGCCTTCCATTTATTTCACCAGAACTAGTAGACTTCTCATCCCACTTCTTAGTTTATCATTGATTGCTGTTGTCGCAATTGTTACAGTTGTTGTAACGAACGGAGTTTGTTCAAATAGCGGTTAACGGTGCAAAGATATCTACTTGTAGGACGGGAGACTTGATGCCTGCTGCGATAATAGCGCATGTCTAACTCGCTCAAAACAGTGTGAAGAAGTTTGTAGTGTTATCTGAGGCACGAAGAAATATGGTGTTGTCCAGAAAATACGCGCCAAGCGCAACCGGCAAAGATGGTTAGTTGTAAGGCATAAAAATAAACTCGCAGACTAAGATGGCTTCATTGTGATGCAGAGCCCTGCAAAATAAGTAGTGGCTGAGGCGAAATGCGAATCTGTGGGTAACATCTATCAGAAGCTAGAGACCATTAAACAGGAGAAATTAGTATATATCGCTTTGAAAAACCTTGCGATCAGAAATCCAAATATAATATCGAGGGATTTTTCATGAGAAGCGATGAAAAAAATAATGGTGCAATCCAGACCACAGCTGGCAGTAACGTCAAATGCTTACAGGGGTATTTTGCAGTCTTTTAATGAGGCCAGGAACCACCAAGCGGTCGGCGAAGGACCAGACACTTTTAGAGGCGGTCGAGAAAAATTTACTTTCGAAGAAGTCCGAGAAAAGATCTGCAAGATGCAAAAAAGCAATGGTACCCCGATTGATGCGATCAAGGATCTTGGCGAAGAATTTGTTACAAAATATTCATAGCTTTTCAATAAGATTATACAACAACAAATTAACTTTCCAAATGACTGTCAATTTAGTACGTTGAAGCCTATCTATGAACGAAATGCTTGCCATTGACGCTGCAACAATTTACAGACGCATCAAGCTCATCTGTCCTATCTCCAAGATGTGGAGTGGACTGTGAGCAGATTACGCAAGATTATCCACAACCATGAAAAATCAGTTCGGCTTAAAACAAGCATGTAGTACCACATGTGCTATATATATTTGCCCTACGCGCACTCCTAGAAAACCACCGAGCGGCGAAGACTGCTTTTCGAGCAGTATTTGTATTCCTGGAGAAAGCTTATGATACAGGTCCAAGAGAGCTCATTGTTCATTCCTGCGCAAGAAATTCGTGCCAAAATCTATTTCTTCCTTATAAATGTCATGTATACCAATAATCATACCATTGTCAAGAGCATACATGCATACTACTGTCGAGCCGCTTCTTGTGACGGTCTACTCACATCAGTTCCCTGCTGACCTCCCTGCTCTTCATCACCATTCTCGACACAATCACAGAACACTTCAAGAGCACAGCTCCCGACGAACTTCTATTTGCAGACGATTTAGGCCTACTGGGCGAACACGCAAGCACGTTAGGGGAATGCTCCATAGCTAGTAGCAAACGCTGCAAAGACCTCAAAGCGAGTCTATCCTATATTTAGTTTTTTTACGTCAGCTCCAAAACATATGATCACCATGTACGTCACATCATTGAAAACAACAAGTCAGTTCAAGTATCTAGGCGCATTTATCCACTGGCATTGACATGCGTATTCCAACACCAGGTGCAAGCAGATTGAAATAATTTGTGTAAACAGGCATCATCTGTAACAGAAGAATGTCGCTTAAGGTGAAGTTTATGATATACGGACAGTACGCCGCGATACTGTACGCATCCGAATGTGGGGCAGTGAGAACGAAACATTTGCAGTCAGTCCGTCCTACTGAAATGTGAAAGATCTGAGTATGCCAAGGAATCATGAAAATTGACCACATGACAAACGAGCCAGCGCGCCGCAATCTAAACGTTCTACCAATGTTAACATAAGTTGAAACAACCAGGCAGCTCAAGTGGTAAGAACATTTAATTCGTAGGCCAGTTGACCACGGCACACAGCGGGTTCTGCGGCAAGATCTATGTTGCCGCAGTGAAAGACGACTACCACCCCTTACATGGCTGCGTGTTGTCGAGCATGATATGCAACAGCGTCTCCTCAAGCCGGACACGACAATGTAGAGGGAAATGTGGAAGATGTGGATTAAACCCACCTCTACCTGCTGGGGGTCAACGGTTTCCATATTTGAGCAAAGGTGAGTAAGTCAATTTGTTAAGACTAAGCAGACTAAAATGTGGTAGAATATACCTGATACTTTTCAGATATTTATGTGTACATGAGTTATTAATAGTTGATAATGGGGAATATTTAAGTAAGGTAACATATTTTGTGGGTTACTCGTTCATGGTTGCGAAGTTTTAAAATTTTGTCTTTTATCATTTATCTCGTTAAACAATATACCTATTTCTTCAGGCGGTAGCAAATTTGTAATCACTACGGTCCGTATTAACAAATAATAGCACAAGTATATTTTATAGTTTATTCCAACGACTAAACTCCGAATTTCGATAAAAGTTGGAGAATTATTTATTACAGCCAACGAAACGTAATTTTTAATGAATAAAAATTGTCATCGACAGTCCAGGTGACCCCTCTTTTGTCACAAATAGTCGAAATAGATTCTAGGACAGTCACAACAGGCTTGGTTAAGCTATCGAAATGTGATAGAATTGTCGGGGTGGGCCGTAAATCACCACACTAGTTGGGTTAGACTAGTTACATAAGTATGAACCCGCGCACGCAACTTATCATAAATAGTGCATCGCTGAAAACCAACCTGTTATTCCGTAATGATTTCGACCGACAGAAAAGTTGACAGCAGCAACGGCATTATTTAATTGTTCCACGCCAGGATTATACGACGCTGCCCCGTGCATTCCTACATATCCACCAATTGTGTTTTCGTAAATGTTGGCCGTTCCGGTTGCTGATGCACTGGCTAGATTATTTTGGCTGTCGCTTGTCGCCGCAGTACTATTATAGCTATTCTGTGTTGCAGCTGCGGCAAAACCCAAAAATACTGCAGCGTTATTGTACGCTGTAACTGCATTATTTGCGTCAGCTCCTGTTGCTGAAGAAATTACTCCAGATGAATATTCTCCTGATAAGGAATCGCTTTTGCCAAATGAAGGAGCGTAGCCATAACTTGTTGAATTGAGCTGGGTACTACTTGTTTCGGGTCTCACTCCAGTCATTTGTTGGAAACCTGGAGCGGTCGCTACATTATGCGAGCCAACAGCTTGTGTTTGGTAATAAGCCCACGGGTTTTGACGCCAAAATGAATAAGCAGTGCCACCCTCTGAGGGGTTATATGCTTGATACGAATCACCAATAGTGTATTTGGAGTGATGTGATGCTTGAAAATTGGTCAACGGAACTTTACGATTTGCATTATAGCCATGATAATTGTTGTGCAATGCCGTGATTTGTTTCTGGCGCGATGTTGATTTTCCGACAGGGTGTTTTTTATTTTTTGCTCCCGGTAAGCAAGATGTGTGGTGCTTAGTCTTTTTAATGCAGCTGCTGTTGTTAACGGATAGTTTGTTGCTAAACGACCGCGGAATTAAGTTTGATTTGTAATTGTAGTTTCGATTCCAAAATGACGCCGGAAAATTTTTGTACAACTTTCCTGAAGCAGTAAATATTTGTCATCTAATTGCAGCAGTTAGTAGTTATGTTACATTAGAAAATGCTCTTTATGCATTACAAATGTAGCTTTTAATTATATATACTATGCTTATGCTGGTATATTTTTTAATGAAGATTGTTGGAATTTTTTTGAAAACCAGTTCTTAATGTCTTTGGAGATATAGCTCTTTAAGAAGTTCAGTTTGATAAGTTTCGGAAATAGTCCATGCTGATTATTTATTTTCATTATTTCGTCCCAGCCAGCATCACATTTACTGCACAAATAGAGCGCATTAAAGAAAATTTTGAGAACACGACTTTCAATAAATATACATTTGTTTTTGAACTCGAGTCAGGTTCCACAAATGTATTCTTTGATCAATAGAATTTCGCACGTGCATGTCGACATTATTTCGTTTTATTTCAACTGCATTTTTTTATTATATGAATAACATAAAGAAAATGTACAGGGTGCCCGCGCCCAGAAGAAGTCTATTTTCAAGGATTTTCAAGGATTTCCCCGAATATTTATGGCTATTTTCCCGAACGACAAATCGCTGTTGCAAGCCTATTTCTGGATCCCATATCAATTCTTTCAACTTCTTTCAACAACATGCCTATCCGCTCGTTACTATCAGTTGTTACTCCAATGTGCTACTTTCCCCTAGCGTATAGTTAGTTACCCGAGGACGCGACGATACCCAAGCTGGGGATGAGGTGATTTGGATAAGGTTATCAGGTCAAAGATCCGTACCGCAAGCGGCAAAAGCCGCCTGAGCACAACGAAAAGGGTCATTCAGCGTCCAATAAGCATGGCTTAAACACGGTCAATAACATGTGCATTTCCCAGTCAAGCTCCTCATCGGGCAAGCTTTGATTTAGGCTTACAGTTTACTATCCGGATGTCTAGGCTTTGACTATATATAAACTAGGGCACGTGTCGTCATTCCAATACGGTTGAATAAATATAACAAGGAAGATAGAAACGAATGTGCATTAAACAATTAGACCCGGAGGTGCATATAAGCAACATTTATGATAAAAATTCTGAACACATTTAGAAGAATATATATACGTCTGCACTTTGTCGCAGTAACTTCACTGAATACCAAACAAAATTCAAGGGAATTCCAACCAAATTCAAGGATTTTCCCGAATTTTGAGGATTTATGCCGAAATTCAAGGATTTTCCCGGTCACTTTTCGTTTTCCCGGATTTTCAAGGATTTTCCCGACCGCGGGCACCCTGAATGTACTACTCACTTAATAATTTGAAACTGAACAGTCATAATATCCATCTCAACTAGCTAAGTGGCTTGGTAAATCCGTTAGAATTAGCTAGCCCTTGTTTTTTTATGCAAAAAAGTATGTAATTAGAAACTGCGTACACCCAATATCTACAATAACTATTCTACATGACAGAAATAAGAGCGAGACAGGTGTTTTAAGCTCTGCCTAGGATTGACTGTTCCTGGTTCACACTCGGCTCGCCTCTCGATTTAAGCAGGATAAGTTCTTCCATGCTATTCATGAATGATGCTCGGCTTGGTTCACCTCCTGCGATGCCAAGCTGGGATCGGCTATTTTGCTCCAAATAGAAGTGTTCGATTATCTCGTGTTTAGACTGAACGTGTGATATACAAACCGCCAAAGGAAATATATAGTTACGTTTAAGAGGGAAACCGATGTAATCTCGGTTAAGCCCAATTAAACTTTGAGGCGCACACCGTTATAACTATACATCATACATACCGAAGCAGAGGTTGAGGGGGCTACCACCCAGATACTTCGTACCCCCATCCCTCTGTGTCCTCCGAACGTCCTCCCCCCGGAGGCCCTGATCTACTTTCACGCCGCCCAATGCTCCGTACCCATGGTTCTGTATCCCCCGCTCCACCCGCGCCGAACTCGGGCGCAAGTCTTTTGCAAATGGGGCAAATAGGGAAAATTTTGACAAAGATTAGGATGAAATTGCCAAAAAATACAGGTGAGACCAGTGGAGCAGGTCGTCAAATTTACCATTAACATGTTAAATGGGGTCTTTTCGGTTATCCCCCTAGCCGGAATTTCGTCAATTTTGAAGGTACAGATAAAATTTTGGTACCAATCCATTCAGCTCGATGAGCTGTTTCATATAATACCCATTTTACCCACATCCCTGACAATTTTTTTTTCGATTTTTTGAGGTCCCAATGGTCCCCCCTCGGGAACTCAAATTTTTTTTCTGCGAAATATGGTCATGTTTGGTACCATTAGACTCGTCTTGATGAGACAAATCAAATCGAAAATCGATTGGTGTGTAATTTATTGAAATCTACAGAAAGTTATGAACGCCCAAGTAACCCTGAGGGGCAGAAATAAAATGCAGGCCATGCCGTTCTGGGTATACTAAGCCTAAGCCTTAGTCTTAGCCTAACCTAAGGTCTTTGTATGAGATATACGCTAAGCCTAAGTCGGGGGGCTGCCGCCCCGAACCCCCCCCCCCCCCCGCTCTAGGCCGTTCTTTTTTCTAACGTTATAACGTACAGCCATCAGGATTACTTGCACCCTCATAACTTTCTAACGGTTCTGTAGATATCAATAAATTACACACCAGTCGATTTGTCTCATCAAGCCGAGTCGAATGGTACCAAACATGATCATATTTTTAGGAAAAAATTTTGGGTTCCCAAGGAAGGACCATTGGGACCTCAAAGAATCGAAAAATAATTTGTCAGGGATGTGGGTAAAATGGGTATTTTCTGAAACAGCTGATCGAGCTAAATCGATTGGTACTAAAATTTTATCTGTATCTTCAAAATTGATGAAATTCCGGCGGAGGGGGGATAACCGCCCGTTAAATGTTTGACCTGACCATAGTTGAACATTTTTAGCAGTGTAGGTTTCAGTTTAAAATCTGCTGTTTCTTCTTTCTTTCACTTGGCAATTAGTAGGCAGAAACATTCCACTGTTTTGCAGTTCATATAGCCTGAAGTAATACCTAGCACTGGTGTCGTTCCAGGAGGCCAGTAAATATAGGGGTAATGCTCTTGGCTTTTAGGGCAAACAATATCGAATTCCGCAGTAATTTTTGCTCAAGTTTTCAGAGTTCATGTCAACACACAGTTACACAAGCTCGAGGTAGTTCCCAGGAGAAGGTAGCAGGAGCCTCGGAGAGCGGGGGGGGTCGACCGTAGGCCTCTCAGGGAGCCATTCAGTCCACGGGGAGGGGGATATGTTCGGCTCCCGTGCCACAGCAAGGGGGCAGCTGGGGTAGCTGCCGGGGTCCGATACCTCAGGAGCGGTAACCCCGACTACACCCCTATAAGCAAGTAGGCACTCAGCATACTCGTAATACTATTATATACATATTCCCATAAAAGGTAATAAGTGAGTCAAAGCCTCAACACACAGATTATATCTTAATGCGCGTGGTAAACTTGACCTGACCCCGCCAACCATCCTGTTTTGTAATTTTGCAAAAAAATGTTACAGAATGCATTTTGGCCAATTGAAATTCGGCGCAAGATTGTTCGCGAACACAATGCTCGCGATTAAAATCTAAACATTTTGCGTTTGAAAAAATTCAACTGAAATTGCCCAAATTTTTGACAACGAAAATGTGCCGAATTTGATTGAGTTAAACCGGTTTTGCTCGCGTACACCTAGAGCTTAACTATAGGATCGATTTGCTTGTGACGTCACTTTTGCATTCAATTTGTTTGCTACAACCGAATAATCCAAATTTAAATGATTAGGCATTAGAGAAATGAAGTTCGGCAAATGTGTAAACGCCAATTCTGTTCGAACACTAGGTATTACATTTTTGGCACTTGGATTTGATTTTGGCAATTTTCGGTTAGCAAAACCCAATGAAATTCAGCCTTTTTCTGTAAAAACGGTTTGAATTCGATAAAGGTAGTTACAAAATAGGATGACTGGTGGGGTCACCTTGAGCTTACTTCCACA
>JASANE010002107.1:0-12766 GCA_030248225.1 Trileptium ribeirensis
ACTCGAAGATTATACGTTTCAAGTTAACCTAAAGTTCGACATAATGTAATTACAGCCAGACCTAACGCATACCGTACACTACTACTCTTGTACCGGCTTTTTTCTAAAAGTTTGTTCTATATTTTTCCAAATGATGAAACGTATATTCTGAGCACCGGCTGATGTAAGATTTAAAATCTATAAAGTATCTACTTCTTGTCAAGTCACCCACATAGATGATGATTTGAGATAAACTGTAATGCTCTTATTCTACGTATGTCCTTTTTAATTTTCAGAGAGTGCTTAATAGATCTAAAATCTTTTGAGTTTTTTTTGCACATATTTAAATCCAGATCTATTGGAAAACCTTTTGTCTCAATAGTACTCTCTCAAAGTAAAAGTTTGTACTTAGCCGCAGGACTCTGAAAATTTTTCAGTCCAACGAGCTTAGTTTAATATACAACCTCCCCATTATCTGAAGCTAACACAGAATATTGACTTAAAACTAGGTACAAAAATCACTGGTTGCTACATTTCCACCGTTTCTTATGTTTGCAATAATCAAGCTATATAATGTATCACTTGGATACTGCTGTATCTACATTGGACGCCAACTGGTTTTTAAGCAAGTATTTCAAGCCAGTGTTCTGTTTGTGGCACTGTTGGTGCTGTTCGTTGCGGTAAACCGTTTTGTATTTAATTTTCGAATGTCTTATTTTACGTCGTTTTCTGGGTTTTTGCCTATTTTTCCAGTTGAAAGCCACCTTGAAAAACGTATGCAGTGGGAAGCTGTTTCTGTTCCCTGTGTTTCTTAATGATAGACTCACAGGCTGCATTTTTGTGTTTGTTTTTAAGGTCTGTGTTGGTATTGTAGTAGTAATGCATGTATGTTAATGTTTCAATCTACGTTGTATGTATTAGTTTCCGTGCAATATGTTGCTATGTTAGGTGTCTTAATGTCCCTGTTTTTGGTTCATCTATTTCATCAACTAGCACCTGCCTATCTTACATATTTACATGTTGTAGTACTTGGTTGTATCCGATGTGAACTCAGTTTGGCAACGAAAAATCAAATGAGGTCTCACCAAATGAATATTGATGACACCGGTTTATGCGCAGCTCAGGGAAGTATTGTAGTTCCAGGTGAACCGAGCCTTTGTGTGATCCCCTATGTGAACTCAGTTTGGCAACGAAAAATCAAATGAGGTCTCACTAAATGAATATTGATGAAACCGGTTAATGCGCAGCTCAGGGAAGTATTGTAGTTCCAGGTGAACCGAGCCTTTGTGTGATCCCCGATGTGAACTCAGTTTAGCAACGAAAAATCAAATGAGGTCTCACCAAATGAATATTGATGAAACCGGTTAATGCGCAGCTTAAGGAAGTATTGTAGTTCCAGGTGAACCGAGCCTTTGTGTGAGCCCCAATGTGAACTCAGTTTGGCAACGAAAAATCAAATGAGATCTCACCAAATGAATATTGAGGAAACCGGTTAATGCGCAGCTCAGGGGAGTATTGTAGTTCCAGGGGAACCGAGCCTTTGTGGGATCCCCGATGTGAACTCGGTTTGGCAACGAAAAATCAAATGAGATCTCACCAAATGAATATTGATGAAACCGGTTAATGCGTAGCTCAGGGGAGTATTGTAGTTCCGGGGGAACCGAGCCTTTGTGTGACACAACTTTAGTCGCCGTAAACTTGACCGTAGTAGTCTCAGTGCTTAGGGACGTGATGGTCTTACTAGCCGTGAAGCTTACAAAATGTATGAATAACAGTTTTTCAAGACCCGGTTGAACGAATGATTGCGATCGCCGAGTGAACACCTCGGGTGCCACGCTTTAACGTTTTGAATCTTACCGATGATCAGTATTAAAATTAGTGACGCCGAAAATTGTGCATGAATTTCCTCTGATTAATACCCAAACTCTTGAATGTATGCGAAACTGACTGTATATATACTTGTGTGTTTCCATTAATAAATATTTTTGGAGTCAAAATCAGCTTCGCACAGAGATCAGTTATTAAATTTTAAAGAGAATGTTAAATTAATATGTGCAGTTCATCTTCACTGCGTCCACCAGTATTTGTAAGACTTTTGAATTAGCATTAATCAGTCGCAGGGTAGACGAACAACGTGGCGGGCCGCCCGACTTCTAACTCTGGTGTACACCTACTGCGGAAACCCATTAAGTTGTAGTGTGAAATCGTGTTCTAGCTAGAGGTCATCATAGCGCGGGCTGATATCTGGTTGAAAACTGGCCAGGCGTGTCCTAGCTGAATTCGGGGTGATCTGGGCAGAAAGATTTTGGCCCTTTCTCACCTCTTTAATACCAGCGTTTCGAAGTTGGCAACAATCGAAAAAAATTTTGTTTATTGAGTTTCAGGTTTTCTAAACTAATTTCAATATGTTATAATGAGGTAACATAGATAGTTTGTAGTACTATAGCCGCGGCATATGGCTCGCGGATCTGATGCCACTAGCGGCGCGGTGATGGTTACAGCTGCGGCCTCGCTCTCTCAATTTATTGTTGAAGGTATATTTATGTCGTTTACCATTTTTTATCCGAACCTCAGTGATCATTTCCGCATTTCGATCGGTGCTATGTCGACGGTGGGCGCAGTCGCTAGTGGCGGTTGGTTTCTTGTTGGTAAGTGATTATTTTTTCGGTCAGGCATGTGGAGACGGGTCACGATCGCAAATATTGGTGGTTGGTATTTGTTGGCAAATGCTTTTTTAAAGCTAAGCATCAGCGCTGCCGCCAACAGCAGATGACTTTAGTAATAAGCGGTTGTTTCTTCGATCAGGCATATATATATTTATATATATTATAAAAAGCACACATATAGAGATTGTAATTCATTTAATTTATAGCTGAACTGCTAAAGTCAAATTACAAGAATGTGTTTTTCAGCACCATTCGCCTCGAACCTTGTCAATTTGGTCGGCGCTCGGACAGTGGTTATGGTTTCCGGACTCATCGCTACACTTGGCTGTTTGTTTACTTCATTTTCCGAGAAATTCTGGCACCTATTGCTATCTTTCGGCGTTGTAGTAGGTTAGTCAATTTTTGTAGTGCGCAATTTAACATAGGCCGCATGATAATAATTATGGCAGCTGAACTTGTGGTACTTTTTTTGAAATTTGAGCCGAAGGGATAAAGTCAAATTCGTGAGCTTCATAAAAGTGACACCATTGCTATTTCCGCTGCTAGGGTAGTAATTATTGTTGCACCTGACATCACCGGCATTACATTCAAAGCAGATGTCGTAATCGCACAATATTTAATTTTTTTTAGAAAACTTTATAAAAGATTAGAAAACATGTAACTACTTTATGGACTTGGACACACACCATTTTCATGCTATTCTTTGACATTTTCATTTAGTTGCTTTTACATCAAAATTAGATTAGAAAACCTGTAACTACTTTCTGGACTTGGACACACACACTATTTTCATGCTATTCTTTGACATTTTCATTTAGTTGCTTCTACATCAAAATTAGATTAGAAAACCTGTAACTACTTTCTGGACTTGGACACACACACTATTTTCATGCTATTCTTTGACATTTTCATTTAGTTGCTTCTACATCAAAATTAGATTAGAAAACCTGTACCTGCTTTCTGGACTTGGACACACTCTATTTTCATGCTATTATTTGACATTTTCATTTATTTGCTTCTACATCAAAATTAGATTAGAAAACCTGTAACTACTTTCTGGACTTGGACACACACACTATTTTCATGCTATTCTTTGACATTTTCATTTAGTTGCTTCTACATCAAAATTAGATTAGAAAACCTGTAACTACTTTCTGGACTTGGACACACACACACTATTTTCATGCTATTCTTTGACATTTTCATTTAGTTGCTTCTACATCAAAATTAGATTAGAAAACCTGTAACTACTTTATAAATTTGGACACAAACAGCATTTTTGACATTTTCAATCTATTTACTTTAAGCAATAAATGATTACACAGTGTGTTACGGATTTAATAACTATGTGCCGTAATAGCTGAGTAGAGCTATTGCTGCTGGACTTTTGACAGAGCTTTGTAAAAAGTAGTATACTTGAAAATGCCAACAGAATGAAACATGTAAAAAATTCTTGAGGAAAAAATTGTAAAAAAATTTTGAGGGAAATTCTTGTGAAAAATGGATTGTATGAGAGATATATGGAAAACCTTACTGCCGCAATATTATTTTGCAGAGATCAATCACATAAGTCACTATTAAAATTATTTTCGGACGGGCTACGTTTAACTTAAAAGACCCAACTTGCAAATCCACTCCCACTGTAAACATAGAAAAATGACAGATTTATAATATATAGAGGAGATAAGTGTATATTTAGAGATGGGATATTTTTAGATATTGATATATGAGATTTTTGTTGCCAAATGTTTTGGAATATCTGCTTTTCTAGTGTCATTAAGCGTGAAGTTATTGTCTAGAAGTAACGTATCATTAGTGAACAAACATAAACTGGAAAATATAAAAAACACGTGAATACACCCAAAATACTTTCCATGAAACTTAAAAGAAGTTTTTTTGATTTTTGCGGCACCAGATATTCTCTTAAAATTAAAAAAATATTCCTTGAAATTTCATTAAATTATATTAAAAAAATTATTAAGAATTACCTTTGAAATTTCAAAGAATAGTGCTGTGAATTTTAAAAGAATATGCTGGCGCTGCAAAAATCAAAGAAACTTCTTTTAAATTTTATGGAAATTTATTTTCAGTGCAGAAGGTTTATTTAAGCTTAGCGAAGCTTTTTGGTTTTCGTCAGAGGTGGAAAACCGGCACTGCCTGTTGTTCCGTCCGTCGAACTCCTCAATAATTGCGTGGCCATATAATTTGTTTGCTTGAAAGGCCTAATATCCTTCACCTGCAAGAGATACAGTTTTTGTCAAAATTTGTTTTAGTTAATTAGTGACAAACTAATTAATTAAACGTGTTAGCCTATCTAACATTTTCAAACAAACATTGCTTATTTTTCAATTGAATGGATAATTACAGTAAAGCTATTTTGATAGTACATATCGCCGTGTTAATTACGAATCTGGTGTTTATTACTATTTGAGGATGTTTTAAAAACTAATTAGTTAGCTAATTTTGCTTATTACTAATTAATTTGCTAATTTCTTAAAAATCTTCAAAGTGCTCACAAATGAACAAAATTGCACAGGGGGTTTTCTGTGCCGCTGATCTCGAATATGATATTTCTGAAGCTCTAAAATGTGGCCGTATATGCTAATTAGTTAATTTTATGCAAATTTTTGAAATCACGATTTTTGCGGTAGGGGTTTAATGTCGCTGTTCATGAATATGTGAGCTTTAAAGCTGAAAAATTTTTATGGTGTATGTTAATTAGATATGGCGGTTTATCATGTATGATGTTTGCATGGTGGGTTTGACATCAATTGTCTGAAACGTGATACTTACTAGTGAAGCTCGGTTGCGAGCCAGATTTCGAGTGGTGAGAACAATCCCCCGAAGCAGAAGTGTGAAAAATATTTGCCACACAATATTTTTGACACTCGCAATGAGCTGGTCGGTCCAGAAACCCCCATATCCGACACTAAAACCAACAATAAACACACATTCAGGTGCTTTTCCCACGACTTCTCACCAAAAATTTCGAAAACGTCATTTTTTATGCCAAGTATGAACCAGAAGTGTGAAAAATATTTGTCCAACGGTATTGCTAACACTTGCAATGAGTTTATCTGCCCAGAAAACCCCATATAAGACACTAAAAGCAACAAAAACACACAAATATGAAATTTGGCGCCAACTATAAGCTTATAGACTCCAGATTGGGAAGTAGCTGAAAAACTTGTTATATATCATTGGAAAGCCCTGGTAAAGCTACATGGAATAGGCCTATTAGTTTGCGAATACCTCGTTTAGTTATTGAGAAAAATCGCAAAAACTGGAGGGTGTGCCCGAAAAATGGGCCAAAATGACGTCATTTTGCCCCATAACTTTTCCCACGGGAAAAAATTCAAAAATCGGGCTCCGTCATTACACCTAAATCGACCATTACGGTTCGAATGAGCTATGTTGCATCAAAATCCGCCAACCGTTATCGAGATCCAGGTGCGACAGACACACACACGCACACACAGACAGGACCTCCTCAACCCCCCCCCCCCTCCAAAGATTAAATTGAAAATTCTCGTTCCACTCGAATTCAATTATAAATTGATTAAATATTTAATTGAAATACATGTATACATTAATAAGATATTAAATACTTTGCCTATATTGCTCCGCTCACTTTTGTAATTGATTACGTTTACTAGTCCTATCTGGACATTGCCTCCTTCGGCTTCTTCCTGTAGTGCGCCGAATAAGGGACGACTGTTGGTGAAACGTTAGTGAAGCTACGTTTCGTCGAATAGCGTTAAGATAGATAGATGAAATTTATTTTATTGCTATGCGCGACATGTATTATAATAACGTGAAGTAACGAAGTTAACTAATGGCGAAATCGTTTTTTGCCAATAGTACAATTCCTAGAATGTTAGTTCATGTTTAAGTTACAAAATAGTGTCGGTGCGATCGGATCGTGTTTTTTTTTGTTTTAAAGTTTCAGAAAATTTTAGTTCATTGTTTAAGTTAGACTTGTCAAACTCACAGCTAGGCGATTATTTTGATCAGTTCCAGTGGTTTACTAATCTCGCTATAATATACTGTTTCGGCTTTTTCTTTCACGCGTACATAGTGGAATGATCGATAATATTTTTGCGAGCACAACAATGCTACTTTCATATATACATCATTGGTGGTCCATAGGTTACTGGCGCTATCGGTCGGACCCAGAGACTCTATTTATCCACTACCCCGGTGTGCCGAAGGCTATCAGTTTTCTGGTAAGTTTTTTGTAAAAGCTTTGGCTCCAGAACTATACTTCCCTACTCGTACGGAAATTGAACTCCCATGAACACAATGACAGATTTGTTTTACACAAATTTTTCTCGTATTTCCAACTGCAGCTGTACATTTTTAACAGACTTCTTGCTCACGGCATTGTTTACTTGGTAAATTTTACCGATTTTGATATAAGCGATTGTGAATGACGATTGAGGATATATTATTGGTGTCATATCTCCATGTACCGCTTAAATTTTGCCTTGAAAAAACGCTTAAATATCAAGCCAAAATTCAAAATTTCCCATCAATATTCACATATCAGGCAAAATTTATTCGTTAATCAGAAGGAACAAGCGTAGTATAATTGTCCGATCACTGGTTGTAGGGTAACGCGACTTCTTAGGAAAGACTGTTAAGGTATGTTCACATGCTCAAACTTTTTGCATATATTTTGAACTTAAAATTAGATCAAAATTTTAAGGTGATTTTTAAAGGAAAATAGCTATTTTTCAAAATTTGAGATCAAACTTTTTCAGGTAATGCATTGTAAGGTCGATGGTAGGTAAACGTATACCGTTGAAAAGTTTAAACAGTGTTCGCACGTTCAAACTTACCAAAAATGCAAAAATTGATCAAAATTTTAAGAGAAAAGTTTAAGTAACCCGCTGGGCCTTTTCCGATCAAGTATATTTGATCATCTCCCGATAGAGTTCCCTAGTCCGACGGATCTGAAGAAGATTTCTTTTTTTTCGGTGCCTGTAATTTGCTGTTGCACGTCTGTTTGGGGCCTACCGTCGTCAAAGATCGCCTATCTGACGGCTGCATGTACAACCTGTCCGCCTGTATTTGATGGACCCGGCTGGGTACCAGAGGTGTCTGTAATCGGTAGAAAACCAAAATCAGTCATCCGCGAAGATTTCTCGATGTCTTCATGCTGCCGAGCATCTTTTGCTATTTTAAGCTTACGCCTTCAGCTCCCGACAAATTTGTAGTGTAGCAAATTTCCGAGGCATATCGGTAATAAGAATCAGGGTAAATAAGTAAAACTAAGAACTATACGTATATGGTATCGTCTGAAACGATAAATAGAACAGTTAGTATATATTCGTAATGAATAACCTAAGTTGACGCCTGTCGCCTAACTCCGTGGTATCTTGGTTCTAGAATGCTCCTCACATAGTGGTAACAGGGGTACGAGTCACTGTTTTATTTCGCTATTTTGAGCCGGGGGGGGGCTACGCAGCTGATTACCCTGTGTACTTGTAAATCCGGCCCTGCCAATCAATCATGGCATCAAGAAACACGAACCGATTTTTTTGCGTTTAAAGTGAACGCGGTCAGTAAATTACGATGCTAATTCCAAAATATCAACTCTGAACCGCGCCGCGGTGTTGTTCACCGTATTTAAAAACGTAAGTAATACATAACCGAATATCGTATTCGTCGACGTCATCGGTTTTAAGATCGTGATCTGGTTCCGCAAAAGAATAACCTAAACTATCCGCACAACTATTGCTTGAAATAAGTTTTTCCCGAGGCTTATTGCTTTCCAAGCGAGCTTACTAAATTTGTTTTTAGGTATAAGCTTTGGATGCATCTACACGCCAACATTTACAATTTCAAGCTATTACGTTGCACCACGATGGCGCTATAGCGCAACTGCGTTAGCAACAGCGGGTGGCGCTCTCGGCGGTATCATATTTCCTCAACTATTCGAATTGCTCTCGAGATACGAGCCATGGCAGACCGCTTTTGTGGCTATGGGAGGGGTTGTGATGCAGGTGGTAATTTGTGGAGCGGTGTTTGGGATGTTTCCCACTACTAATTTTGACAACGCTGATGATTCGGATGATCCCGCGTTTACCAAGATCGCAAGAGCGACTGGTAACGAATGTGAAGCCATCAGGAAGCCGCCAGGTGAAATGGTACACGACGATATAGTAGTTGATTCAAGTGGAAATTTAGATAACACTTTAAAAAGGCATAATAAATTTAGGGATAATAATTGTTGGAAATCATTATTTCCAGTATCCGACGGTGGCAATAGTGTGCTCCAGACTCGCCGAATAAGTGTTAATCGAGCGATACTAGCTAGTCCTTTTTGTACCGCATCATTTGCTGAACCGAAAACAAACGTTGTAGCCGAAGATAGCTGTCGGCCGAACGAGTCTACTCTGCCCATTGTCGATAGCGGCAACAATATGCGTTTCCGAACGTCTTTTGCTGGAGTGGCAGCCAATTTTTTGGGTTCAAATACTACTCGATTGCTTCAGAATCGGTCTTTTTTGTATTTTCTTGCAAGCAATATCATGTGGAATGCTGGCTATTTTGCAATTTTGACTCTGATTCCGTTTTCGATGACAGAACTCGGCCATCGGGAGATCGATATTTCGAACGTGTTTTCGTTTGGAGCTGGCGGTGTCTTAGTTGGACGTGTCGGAACAGCTATTTTTGCAGCGTTGTCAAGGGTGAAAATGGTAAGTGATACTATGATCTGAACAGTTTTCATAAAGTTTTGTGTGTTACATATTTTTAATGACTTTATGTTTCCTAACAATAGGTATGAATTTATATGTTTTCATTGAAAACGTCCTTCTCACGCACGGACTGAACCCAACGCTATGAGTAAAAGTGTAACCTCAGCTGTCTCATATAGTGATCGAAGCCAACAATTATGTTATATTTAGTGTATAGAGAATTGCACACTAAGCAGTTCACTTTTCGACTCCCGGATTATATGGCCCAATTTTCAATATACAATCAGACCAGAGATGGATTTGGCAGGCTGCAATTTTGAGTGTTTGAATTATTAGACATTTTAATGAAGGTATTTTGGTTGTTATTATACAGTAAGAGCAGGGAGCGAACATCATGCGAGCAGCAGTCATTTATGGCGGATACTATACTCCGTGTAAGGTAGTATCTCTGCAGCAAGGCTAAAACGGAATGAGCGCGGTTTCATTAATAAGTTGTCTTTATGTGTAATGATCTGTAACAGGATTTGTGTTTGATCTGGTACAGTCGTGTTGCATTCTAGATGACCACATGATGTTATTTAATGTACCGAAAAAGCTATATATAGACCATTGTTCATGTCTTGCAAGAAAATACAAAAAAGACCGATTCTGAAGCAATCGAGAGTATTCGAACCAAAAAATTGGCTGCCACTCCAGCAAAAGACGTTCGGAAACGCATATTGTTGCCGCTATCGACAATGGGCAGAGTAGACTCGTTCGGCCGACAGCTATCTTCGGCTACAACGTTTGTTTTCGGTTCAGCAAATGATGCGGTACAAAAAGGACTAGCTAGTATCGCTCGATTAACACTTATTCGGCGAGTCTGGAGCACACTATTGCCACCGTCGGATACTGGAAATAATGATTTCCAACAATTATTATCCCTAAATTTATTATGCCTTTTTAAAGTGTTATCTAAATTTCCACTTGAATCAACTACTATATCGTCGTGTACCATTTCACCTGGCGGCTTCCTGATGGCTTCACATTCGTTACCAGTCGCTCTTGCGATCTTGGTAAACGCGGGATCATCCGAATCATCAGCGTTGTCAAAATTAGTAGTGGGAAACATCCCAAACACCGCTCCACAAATTACCACCTGCATCACAACCCCTCCCATAGCCACAAAAGCGGTCTGCCATGGCTCGTATCTCGAGAGCAATTCGAATAGTTGAGGAAATATGATACCGCCGAGAGCGCCACCCGCTGTTGCTAACGCAGTTGCGCTATAGCGCCATCGTGGTGCAACGTAATAGTCAGAAATTGAAAAATGTCGGCGTGTAGATTCATCAAAAGTTTATACCTAAAAACAATTTTTTTAAGCTCGATTGTAAAGAAATAAGCCTCGGACAAAACTAGTTTCAAGCAATAGTTGTGCGGATAGTTTAGGTTATTCTTTTGCGGAACCAGATCACGATCTTAAAACCGATGACGTCGACGAATACGATATTCGGTTATGTATTACTTACGTTTTTAAATACGGTGAACAACACCGCGGCGCGGTTCAGAGTTGATATTTTGGAATTAGCATCGTAATTTACTGACCGCGTTCACTTTAAACGCAAAAAAATCGGTTCGTGTTCTCTTGTCTATGCCATGATTGATTGGCAGGGCCGGATTTACAAGTACACAGGGTAATCACCTGTAGAGCCCCCGGGGCTCAAAATAGCGAAATAAAACAGTGACTCGTACCCCTGTTACCACTATGTGAGGAGCATTCTAGAACCAAGATACCACGGAGTTAGGCGACAGGCGTCAACTTAGGTTATTCATTACGAATATATACTAACTGTTCTATTTATCGTTTCAGACGATACCATATACGTATAGTTCTTAGTTTTACTTATTTACCCTGATTCTTATTACCGATATGCCTCGGAAATTTGCTACACTACAAATTTGTCGGGAGCTGAAGGCGTAAGCTTAAAATAGCAAAAGATGCTCGGCAGCATGAAGACATCGAGAAATCTTCGCGGATGACTGATTTTGGTTTTCTACCGATTACAGACACCTCTGGTACCCAGCCGGGTCCATCAAATACAGGCGGACAGGTTGTACATGCAGCCGTCAGATAGGCGATCTTTGACGACGGTAGGCCCCAAACAGACGTGCAACAGCAAATTACAGGCACCGAAAAAAAAGAAATCTTCTTCAGATCCGTCGGACTAGGGAACTCTATCGGGAGATGATATAACAAACCTTATCGGAAAAGGCCCAGCGGGTTACTTAAACTTTTCTCTTAAAAATTTCTAATCACCCCTTCCATTTTTGGTAAGTTTGAACGTGCGAACACTGTTTAAACTTTTCAACGGTATACGTTTACCTACCATCGACCTTACAATGCATTACCTGAAAAAGTTTGATCTCAAATTTTGAAAAATAGCTATTTTCCTTTAAAAATCACCTTAAAATTTTGATCTAATTTTAAGTTCAAAATATATGCAAAAAGTTTGAGCATGTGAACATACCTTAACAGTCTTTCCTAAGAAGTCGCGTTACCCTACAACCAGTGATCGGACAATTATACTACGCTTGTTCCTTCTGATTAACGAATAAATTTTGCCTGATATGTGAATATTGATGGGAAATTTTGAATTTTGGCGCGATATTTAAGCATTTCGGGCAAAATTTAAGCGGTACATGGAGATATGACACCAATAATATATCCTCAATCGTCATTCACAATCGCTTATATCAAAATCGGTAAAATTTACCAAGTAAACAATGCCGTGAGCAAGACTGTTTAAAATATACAGCTGCAGTTGGAAATACGAGAAAAGTTTGTGTAAAACAAATATATCATTGTGTCATGGGAGTTCAATTTCCGTACGAGTAGGGAAGTATAGTTCTAGAGCCGAAGCTTTTACAAAAAACTTACCAGAAAACTGATAGCCTTCGGCGCGCGGGGTCGTGGATAAATAGGGTCTATGGGGTCCGACCGATAGCGCCAGTAACCTATGGACCACCAATGATGTATATATGAAAGTAGCATTGTTGTGCTCGCAAAAATATTATCGATCATTCCACTATGTACGCGTGAAAGAAAAAGCCGAAACAGTATATTATAGCGAGATTAGTAAACCACTGGAACTGATCAAAATAATCGCCTAGCTGTCAGTTTGACAAGTCTAACTTAAACAATGAACTAAAATTTTCTGAAACTTTAAAACAAAAAAACACGATCCGATCGCACCGACACTATTTTGTAACTTAAACATGAACTAACATTCTAGGAATTGTACTATTGGCAAAAAACGATTTCGCCATTAGTTAACTTCGTTACTTCACGTTATTATAATATATGTCGCGCATAGCAATAAAATAAATTTCATCTATCTATCTTAACGCTATCATACGTAACTGAACGAAGTACAATAA
>JASANE010002108.1:0-14077 GCA_030248225.1 Trileptium ribeirensis
CATAGACCCTAAACCCATAAAATGGCCGTAAGAAACAAAACTGCCCGATTTCTGCACGCTTTTTTCTAAGAAACTTGCAATAGAATGTGATAAATTTTGCCCTCTTCCAATCGTAAAAACCAGGTGTAACTTGAGCTTACGGTGTGCAATTCGTTCACGCACATCTCTGTGAATGATGCATAAATGATGCGAACTAAAATAAAAAGTGCATTTCGATCCCGTTACAACAAATCAAACATTGGCGGCAAAGATATTTTATAGTTGATATGAAAAAGGAGATAACTGGATCGCTTACAAAAAACTCGACACTAAAATAGCAAAAACAAAACATACTATGCACTGTTCATTGAAAAATTGTAGCACAAGCCAGGTCGAATTTTTGAGGAACATCCGCAACGCAAATGGTCTTATCTTAATGAAAACCGAAACTCGTGGGATAAAAACAGCCGGCTTTTAAATATAAGCTTAAAGCCAAATTTTCGAATTATACAAAGACAGCTTAGTGGTTTCGAAATCAATTTAAGATAAGTACAGCGAATTTGTTCTTCAGCACGCTTATGTCATGAAGATTAATGTATTGTGCACATAATGTATTGTACACATAATGTATTGTGCACATTAATGTATTGTGCTCAGTGACCTTGTCCACATTAATGAAGACTAAATCGCAAATTTAACCATTTATCCGCTCTCAACAGAGAAGTACTTTATATCCGAAGATTTGTATTGACTTTGTTATTAAACCTCTTTTATAATCTTTATCGATAAATTTAAATATTTAATAAACCACAGTATGTATGAGTAAAAAAAGTTGAGATTCCCTCACAAGAGGCGTAATTTGCTGGATTTATGTTTAATTGCGACATTTTATAACATTTCTTTTCTCAGGAAGAAGCAAAACCACGATGGACGCGCGAACAACTTCACGCAAGAGCAACGCACCTCAATTTGCAAACCGGCACTAATGCATTCGACTCTCAAGCTGGTATGACAGCAATCGGGGCAATACGGCAAAACATTTACATCACAAAAGATCAAGTAAATCTGAATTTACATAATCTAATCTAATCTATTCTAATCCGAAAATATAATGCATTTATGATTTCTGTCATGTCAGTGTACAAATAAGAAGGCTGTTTTTTTCCACTAAAACACTACTGTAAAAATTGAGTTTCCATAGATTGTATACAAACATATATTCGTCGAACGTGCCGGAGGATTGTCATCCTAATAAATCCTTCATAAACCGCTAAAACAAGGAGTAGCTTGTGTATTGTATGTGAACCGGTGTTGCTAGAATTTTAAGTTTGTCGATAATTAATAACTTTTCTTTAAATCTAATTCATCAAAATAACTTTTTTTGGTCCTTACATTCGAACCTGCAGACGTAAACTGTGTTTGAAATGAGAAAACGTTGTCAAATGTATATATATATTCTGTATACAAGCGACAGTAATTTGATAAATAATTCATAAAGTTTCACCATGCTATTAGATTACAATGCTTCTTTAAGTTTCTGTTTAAGAAATAGCATCTAACTGCACAGTTTTCCATAATCTAGCACAATATGTCTGTAGCCATTTTTCCATGATCTACGAGTTAAAATTCAACGTCCCGCAAAATTGTCCAGATATAACATGAAAACATCAACATATAAATGGCTACATTTAGGATCTCACTATTCGAAAAAAATAAAATAAACTACGTCTGGTTTGGTTAAACTTTATTATGAACGTTTGAAACATACTATTAAAGGTCTCAATTTTCTTACATTGTTCGAGATATGTGAGGAAGATATAACAATTTGTACTAGGAGCTTCTCAGTTGTGTATACCAGAGATGGAAACAGGTCGACAGTTCGCGGGTTATTAAAATCGTGTTTTGTCGCGGGTTAGGCAGTACGGGTAACAGGTCACACAATGGACTTCCGTTATTTCACGTTCTACATAAAAAGCTTCTGTTTTTGCCCCTCTTCCCGCGCCACAACTAGATGTTTGGACAAATTTTTTTGCTTCTTATTTGATATTTTTTCATGCTTTACTATTGATGTCAATATAAGCTCAATCGTCTTTGCAGCAATTGTAATCCAATTTCAGTTTTTTTATCAGAAAATATTATTCAAATCATTATGCTTATTGACGAGATATCTTAAATGTTGAGTTGTTATCCTACGTAACAAACGCAGTAATTCGCTACCTCAGCCATGGCTCTAATAGTCTAAAGGAAAGACTTACATTGGTTAATCACAGACAAGGCTAACATGCCATGCAGACCTGTTATCCACGAAGTTGGTCAACAGTTGCTTTATATTTTGTATTTGGTCTACTAACGATTTTTTAATCTTACTTCAACTTTTAGTGTCGAATTTTTGCAAATCAAACGTTTAAATATACGATAAAGGTAATATTAGATTGATAAGTTGGAAAACAGAAAGAAAGAGAAAAGAGAAAAAAAGAGCCACCCCGGGCGCGCGCGCGGAACCGCCAACCCGCGCACAAACCACAGACACACCAACAACAACCAAGATCATCAACCTTCTGTCGCAGAATGCCGTCATATTAAGGACACGAAACTTTTCGACTTGGAGCTGTTGGAGCTATTCAAATCCGTGTTCGATCAACAATCACCCATCCCTCACGTAACGCATCCCATTCAGCATCACATTGTTTACTCGTGGACGACCGTGCTTTGCAAGTCGCCAAGACTGTTCGGTGATAAGCAGCAGGCATCAAGGGACGAATACGCCAATCTCGAACGCACTGGTATTGTTCAACACGTAGAACTGCTCAGGGCAACGCCAATGCACGTTATTAACCCTTTCATGCCCGAACTAATTTGTGTATCGTGCAATGTTTGACAAACTGAAGCCTGCGCCAGGGATCGAACCGGAAACGTACGGGTGAAACTTGTGTACGCAAACCACTGAGCTATCGGAGAGCTGTTGCTCTGTTCTTTAAGGAACCTCACAATGCGAGCGAATAACAACGCACGTTCAAACGTACGATATACGACAAACTCACTAAACACAACGACTCGCAATGTGCGCTGGGTCCATTTGGACCTAGTGGGTATGAGAGGATTAGTTATGCGATAGGTTAATTTTTAATTAACCCTTTCCTGTCCGAATTAATTTGTGTATCGTGCAATGTTTGACAAACTCAAGCCTGCGCCAGGGATCGAACCGAAAACGTAGGGGTGAAAATTATGTACGCAAAGCACTGAGCTATGGGAGAGCTGTTGCTCGGTTTTTTAAGGAACCTCACAATGCGAGCGAATAACAACGCACGTTCAAACGTACGATATATGACAAACCCAGTAAACACAACGAGTCGCAATCTGCGTTGGGTCCATTTGGACCTAGTGGGCATGAGAGGATTAAGAAATCGGATGGCGCATTGCGATTTTGTGATGACTACCGTCACCTCAACATTCGTATGGTGCCCGATCGCTATCCAATGCCGAACTTCAACGACATCACCAACGAACTATCTATAGGTCGAGTTTTCAGCAAGCTGGATTGCATCAACGCGTTTCGTCAGATTCCGATAGCACCAGAAGATACCGAAACAACAGCTATCCCAAAACCAATCGGCATGTTCCTTTACGGTCGCACGACACCTGTTTTGCGAAATGCGTCGCAAACGTTCCAAAGTCTGATGGTTCACGCATTTCGCGATATGCCATTCGTGAAAACGTCGTTGACGATACTCTCGCGGCAAGTATCATCGATGACGAAAGTCACGATCATCTCTACCCCGAATTCGCAGGTCACGGAGAATATAGACTCAAACTCAAATGAGCCTGGTACTAATTCTTCAAACCCACAGTCGAATTTGTCGGTGTCAAAGTATTTACGGAGGGAATCCAGCCTCTCGCATTGTCGAGGCTATAAATCGGTTTTTGCAGCCATCAACAATCATTGAGTTGCGAAAAATTTCTTGGTCTGTATGGTTTTTAACACTGATTCATCCAAGCCTATTTCCCAATTGCCGCTCCGCTCATGGATTTGTCGAAACGGCGAAATCGCACAAAGGATCGAATACCTTAAAATTAACGAGGATAGAATGGCTGATAACGCCGTAACGTAGTTTCGCACGCTAATGGAGGAGATTGTCAAGCTTCCGTAGCTCTCTTATCTTCAACGTGACGTTAAAATTGCCCTCACGATGAGTGCATCGAGCTAGACCGCAGTTGCAGGTCTGCATCAAATTCTAAACGATGAACTGTGTCCAATCGCTTTTTTTCCCAAAGGTTCAGCGACATCGAACGAAAGAAGTCGGCATTCGACTGTAAACTGCTGGTAATGTTTCTTAGGCCCAAACATATGGACTGGCTCATCGGTGATGCAGTGACTTCATACACAGAATATAAGCCGCTAGTCTGATGCTTCAAAATGTGCATTAGAACACGAGCCATCAACCGTGCCGGTTTTATCGTATATCTCCAAATTAATTCGACATTACGATTCGGCATGGCACTGGTGCCGAAAACTTCGTCGCCGAGTGCCCTTCGCGCAAAGTGCAGTTTAAGTGACACCTATGTTTGACGAAATAGCAGATGATCAACTCGAGGATCAACATGTGGAAACGTTTTTCAAACCAACAACGGTGCTGGTTCGGCAATTGTTTATCAACCTCAAACAAATGCGGTACGACGACAGGTTTCGTGCATTCTTGCCGGCAATATACCGACGACGCATATTTTCCTCGTTCAGGTGTCGCCTCTGGCATGCAGTCTACCCGATGACGTTGGTTATGATTAGCCAATCGTATGTTTGGCCGGGAATGAGAAAGGACATTCGTAGTATTGTCAAGACCTGCGAGGGTTGCCAAGCCACGAGAATCAATCGATATACAGACACAAATCGAGTCTATGCTGACAAAACAACAGTTTAACACGATTCAGATCGACATCGTTGGCCCGCTACTATCCAGCGATGGCCAGCGATATATTGTCACGATGATCAACTGGAATTCTCGATGACCCAAACTGCCGTCAGTGACATTTTAGTGTCTACAGTAAAAGCAATTCATATGTGAAAACTCTGACCATTTTTTCAGCTACGCGGAGTAGCAAACAGCATGAGCATTGCATTAACCTATTTTGCTTTGATATACATCATAGGTCTATATTTGAATAGCCACTGTGGGGACACATAGCTGATTTTAAATATACTTTTAGCATGTCTAAATTGCGAAACTTTAATTCGTATTTCACGGTGTAGCACAATTTTTGCATATTCCTGAAAACAACTAAAATATTTATAATTTGTAAATAGCACGCTTCTTTTAGATATCACCCCATAGTATTAGAGCCACAAGTGCGGAACGCATTACATGCACAAAATTGACAAACAATGCGAAATTTTTGGATTTCTCATTTATATATAAAAATTTTGTTGTCATTTCAAATAATTCCAATGTTCGTAATGTTTTAAGGTCTGTTCATATATATATATATGTGTAGTGTAGCAATATTTCACTGAAAATGGTAATCAATAATGATGAAATTATCATTATAATGAATCCGTTGGACAGATCAAAATAGGGGGAAGATATCCGTCAATTGAAAGATCGAACCTTAGTGAAAATTGAACTAATTGAACTTCGGGATGTTTAGTTTAGATAGAAGCTGTGCGTTTACTGTATGCATATATGCGTAAGCTGTTCACGGGTCACATATAATGACCCGATTCCATCTCTGATGCAGATCATTAATGTACATTTTAATGTGTTTTCACTCAATAAATCTGGTGAGTAACTGATAATACCTCTGCTTTTTACTCGAGATTAATTTGGTTGTATATATTTTTGGTTTTGATAAGCAGGTTACAGAAAACATTAACCAGGTTGAACTGAAAAATATCGGCTCAAATAATCCTAACAACAAGTCTAAAAATATCACTCTAGTTTACAAACAACTTAATATTTTGTAAAGTATCTCATTTGAAATGTAGATATTGTGCGGAAAACATTGCTAAATGAACTTTTTCATCTTTCGGCTCATCAAAAATATATATTGCTAGCACAATGCGGGATTATCAATTGGAAATGTCATATCAACTAGAATAATCTACGTTTTAATTGCTATTGTAGTGCTGTGATAATATATTTTAGGGACGTATAGAGCCAGATCGTATCGGCGACGGTATATTGAGACCAATTTATGGTACTAATATGTTTGCATCGCAAGCAGGTAATTCACCGATTGGCGGATGTCGAGGCCAAGTACCGAAAATAGTGTACAAAGACGATTGGGATGTTCATGGATGTGACAAGGATACTTCAAAAATTGTACCAATGCAGGTATTTTGTTGCAAAACTACGTGATATTGTTTCACTAGAATGATAAACAAAATATTATAAATGCTAAAACTGTGGAAATTTTTGTACTACAAATGTAATTACAAGATCGTTGGAACGGTAAGTTTAAAATTTCAGCTATGGCTTAAATTAATGCATCATTTACCTTAAGATGTGTGCACCTAGGGCCGGATTTTGTCACAGAGCCAATTCCGGCTCGTGAGAAAAGGTGCAGCAACATCTGGCCCTTCATAAATAAAATAAATAGTAAGCTATGATAGTATGTTTGTACGGGCCGAGAGTGACAATTGCTCAGGGTTTGATAGCCGGGAAGGGCTACTGAAAAAGTACTTATTAGATTCAGTTTAGCAGATTGTGTTACAGGAAAATATTTAGCTCTAGGCCCAAAAAAGGCAAGATTAGTAGTAAAAGCAAAGCGTATAGGCAAAATAAATAAGTAAATATCGCTATTTTCAAAATTTTTGGTTAAGCGCGTTTTACAAGTCAACCTGGTAACTATGTAAAACACGCTATTTCATACATGAAAATTATGTTATTGTATCTGGAAGGATGTGTTATGAATATATGATTATATGTGTCACCAATTTCTATTTTTTCGCGATTTTCCATTGTCCTCATATATTTCTGGCTTTTAGAGCCGATTGTGGCTCTTGTGACAATTTAGCAGACTCGCTGTACTATTAACTAAACATATTTGTAGGGTCTGGCTCAGCCCAAAAAATTGTCACACTGTCTAATCGCGACTAGCCAAGCATGGCTATAGAGCATCGGCAGACTGTGACAAAATCCGGCCCTGCCGCACACATCTTTAGGTAAATGATGCATAATATGGGTTCATTTTGGTCAGATTGTGCGGAAGATATTCATATAGATACCGCTTAAATGAAGTCACATTTAGAAATACTGATCTGGCCATAAAACCATGCCTAAACGACCGCAATGCTTTAAATTGGTTGCTTAAACCAGACTTAAAGCCCTAATTCACCATAGTAAGCAAGTTTTACGATTTCGAGGAATTCTATAAAACTTTGCCCTAAGTTAGGGAAACCCTCGTTATTTTGATTGCAAACTGTTATATGTTAAACTAAATTGTGGTACTTGACAAATTTTTAGGCAGGAACGAACAAATTTGCTTCGCAATCGGGGTACAACGGCATAGGAGCTCGTCGAAATCAATGCTTCACTCACGCACCACGCCTTCCGCATGACCGTCGAACACACGGACTTGTACCGTTTCAAGCTGGTACAAACGTCCACGCTAACCAGTCGGGAATGTTCGACCCGCCCGGTTGTGGTGCTTTCCGAAAAGCGACCACAGAAATAGAAGGTGATTGTTATAATTATATATATAATTTTGATTAAGGTAATTCTTTTCAATGACTGTGCTAGAGATACACTCCGTTTGACTTTTCTATCTCTCGGCGCCATCGGCTTGCCAGCAAAGAGATATCCTAATCAAAAATGACCAACTGATCAAAAATGGTGCTTTAGAGAAAAAAGATGTCACGTTCGATATACAGCTATTAGGCCCTATATGTAGTACGTAAATATAGGGCTACATAATATCTTAACGCGGTACCTAAACTAGCTGCTTCATAAGAACCGTTGGGTTTCTACAATTTTGTGGCGATATGTTCAACCTGAAGCCTTATAAAATTGTTGTCTACGCTCTTGCAGTTCTGGTAGCTAATATTGGCGAACCTGCCCTTTCTCGCCTTTGGAATATAAATTCATCGTTTATCAATTCACATCAATAGAATACACGACATAGAACGGTCTTTTTCTTTTGTTGGTGCTATCCTAGTCCAATAATGATCTTATGTGTCAGAATGTCATTTATAAACGTGCGTTGCTTTGTATTGCGGTCAATTGTCTTGTAGTTAGAATTTTCCAAAGGGATTTAAAACAGTCCAGCCGTGATACTTTAGAGCTGGTAGAAATTAATTAACAGTAATAAACCGGGCCAGTATGGCAATAATAAACACAGAATGACAGTTAGCAGCCATCTAAACCATTGTAATGCCTCTACACGTTTCTAAAGACGATTTGGATCATCGATTATTGGTGCATATGTACCACAGAGTAATGAAATAACGTTTATTAAGAGGAATAACAACACTGTTGGATAAGTCGTTTTCCCGCATGCCTATGACAAGTAAGCACTTATATACTTTTCAACAGTAGATCTACAAACTTCTATAGAACAGTAGATAACACAATTACATCACACATCATCATTACAGCATGTTCGCGAACATTATTGCGCAATCGCTTAGCTAGTTAATCAATAGCTGCTCGCCTATTGCGCTGGCCACAACATCTGCGCGCTGAGCGTGAGGGTTTACCCTCTGGGCGTGACAACCGATAGCGGAAGCATTCCGGCGGGTTGTCGGCGCGGCACGGGCTCTTCCTGGTTTGTCGGTGCGTCTTGAGTTATCGCAACTGTGACTGTAGGATCCAGTTTCTGCGGCTGCACGTCGTTTCGCGGCTCGTCAACGGCTCACGATTTTCTTCTGATGCGTAGTGAGGATGTATTTGATTTACGTGATCACGCCAGGTTTGTCCACGTGGTATAATCTTCGCATTGACGCTTCGACTTTTCAGTCGCTTCCACACGACCTCAGGCACCCAACGTGGCTCTTGGGCTCGCCTTGATCCGTAGTAGTTGACGTATACCGGATCTCCGACAGCGTATACATGCTTAAGCTTTGAGAACTCCCGTTGATGTGACTTGGTCGCTTCTTTAGCCTGTTTGCCTTGAGTCATATGTCCTGGAGATGGCAGCAGCGTATCGATTTTGGCCCTGATCTATCGTGGTACTGGATAAAGATATTGTTCAGCGCTTTCTTTGGTGGAAGTCTTGCCTTCGTCACCCCCTGTTTGAAAGTCTGCACCAGCCGCTCGGTTGCAACGTTCGTTATAGGATGATACGGCGCTTCAGTAAGATGTGTGATACCATTATCTTCTCTCCAAGCCTTGAATTGTTCAGATTGGAAGGTCGGGGCATTGTACGTTGCCAGTGTGTGCGGATAGCCGAGATGTGAAAAATTGTCTTCCAGCAGCTCGATAGTCGCTCTAGCCGTGATCACCTGCGTAGGGCGGATGCACCGGTACTTGGAGTAGGAGTCAATCAGGACTAGCCAGTTTGATCCCAGAAAGTTGATGGCGTGATCCATATATAGTCGATTCCATGGCTTCTCCGGCAACATCTATTGACAGCGATTCCTTCAGCTTTCTGAGTTTTCCATTTGCGAGTCCTTGTCCGCTGACTGTTCTTGTGGCCATCCTTCGTGTGTGTAGCGCATGATGTTTGAAGTGACCGGACCCATTGCCGATTCCTTATCAAGTGTCTCCCGCATGAGCTGGCTTGACTTGTAAGCTCAGCAGCACTTCACATGCGGACACCATGTCGATGTTGTCCTAGTTTTCCTCCCCGTCGAACTGGTCGTTCGATCCACAAGATAGACGACTAAGAGCATCGGCGTTAGAACGGTCGGCTATTTTCCGGTACTCGATTTGGTAATCGAACTGGCTCAGGAGTAGCGCCCATAATACAAGTCTGTCTTCAGCTAGGGCGTGACCATGTCCTTTGTCGGACTGAACAGGGAAATTAGAGTTTAGCGGTCCGTAACAAGCGTGAAGTTCTTCCGAAAATATACTGGTAGAATTTTAGTTTGCCGAAAATTATCGCCAGTGCCTCTTTCTACACTTGACTGAAGTTGCTCTCAGACTTCTTCAGCGTACTCGATAAGTTGGCTATCGGGCGCTCGCGGCCGTCTTCAAAGCGGTGAAAAAAGACGGTTCCGATTTTAATGTCTGATGCATCACAAGCGGTCCCCAACTTTTTCGTAGGGTCGTAGTGAACTAGGACATTGCCTGATTCCAAAATTTTCTTCCGCTTCGTGTAAGGTTCTTTCTCCTTGTTCTCCTACGAAGATAGTCCTTTCTTGGTCAAGCGGTACAAGGGTTCGGCTTTGGCTGACAGATTCTCCAAAAATTTGCATATAAATGATCAGAACCCAGGAAGGATCTAAGGCTCGACACGTCAATCGGCTCAGGCATATTTCGCCCATCGTCCACTTTCGGTCCCTTGGCGACTCCTTCCTTCGATAGCCGATGTGTGAGGTACTCCGCATGTGGTTGTGCGAATTTGCATTATTCTAGCCAGCATAAAAGTCTTCTTTCCATCAGTCGTTGCGGAAGGCAACGTAAATTCTTCAAGTGTTCTTTGGCGTCTATTCCGCTGACCAAAATGTCGTCCATGTAGACTGCAACGCCGTTCAAATCGCTTGTGAGCTGCTCCCTTCTCTCTTGGAAATATTCTGGAGCAGACATTATTACGAAAGGCAGGCGCAAATGTAGCAGTACTTCGTGGTGTGTGCTTAGCGCTAGGCGTCTGACTTTCCGGAGTAATTTGAACCTGACTGTAGGCATCTGCGAAATGTATCTTCGTGAAGCCGTATCCTGCGCCCAGTTTTCGGATGAGGTCCTCTGGGAGTGGTATCAAATGGCGGTGTGTTTTTAACTGGGGAATGACAGTCACCTAGTAGTCGCCACACACCCTTATGTTTGGCTTTGATTGACCATGCGCAAGCACTTTCTGAACTAGAACCACGGGCGTTCTGTAGTTGTAGAATTGCACTGGCTTCCAGACTCTCTTCTTGATGCCATCATTGGGACGCTTTGGTCAGATCCTCCTGGATTGCAAATGGCATGGCTCTTGCTTTCTTGAAGACAGGCTTTGCATCCGGCTTGAACTTGCATCCTGCTCAACGTCTTTGAGACACCCCAATTCGTTCTTCCATAAGTCTGGGAATTCGTCGCATAGCTTTCGGCAGGCCTCTTCTAGGTTCTCGCCCGGGAGAAGATCGTCGAATACGGCGTTTACTTGTCGTTTTCCGATTTCCCGTGCTTTATCTTGCGATATTCCTAGCGTGGCTTATGCCGTTCTTCCCAACTGGTTCACACGTGGATATTGGAGACGATATACTTGATGTACCGTTTTACTTCGGCTTCAGGTAGCAACTCGGCTCCCATGAACCTTGTCCACAAAGCGCATTTCGTGCTTGGTTGCCGATTTGTATCGTAACTCGGGTTTCTGGAGCTTGGGTTTTCCAATGTGTTCTCAGAATTCTTGGTGATGAAGTTTCCGTTGGTGCTTGTGGCAATTTCGAACACGTGGTCGTGGCTTTCGATTTCGACCTGCACTTCCATCTTGGGTAAGGCGTTGTCGTCTTCGACCATTGCAGTGACCAGTTCCCGCGATGTGACCTTCACTGGTTGCTTTTCGGCGTTCTTAGCCTTCTTCATGCAAGTGTCTCAATGTGGCCAACTTTCTTGCAGAAGTGACAAGTTGCGTTCTTTGAGCGGCAATCCTTGACCAGTTAGTTTTCCTTTCCACAGCAGTACACTTGAATTTCGGCATGGTAGCCCCATCCTTAGACTTCTTTTTGCGTGAGCATGGGGTTTGTCCCCGTTTATCTTGTTCACTTCAGTTGGTTTCGCACCGTAAACTGTTTCTTTGGCCATTGTTTAGGTATCTTCAGTCTCGATGGCGATGTTCCCAGCCTCGACGAAATCCAGGTTATCGTCTTTGACCTTAAATAAGGCGGTGAGAACCGCTTCGTTGTTCACCGATCTGATGAATCTCGTAAAAAGGGTTTCAGCCTGCGGGCCTTTGATTGATGTAGAATCGCAAGTGGCTGCATCTTGGCGTATCCTTGCTGAGTGCATGAACCGTTTCGCCCTGCTTCCGCTTCATATCGCTCTAGAACTTGAACCGTTCCTGAACCGCAAATCATTTCGGGTCGAACTGGTCCTTCATGTAGCTTACGAGGTCGTTGACCGAGATTTTGTTAATGTTCTTGGACGGTGTTTGCTGCCCTGCCACGTTGGACACCAAGTTGTAAGTAGTCGCCGACTGGTTAGTGAGGAAAACTTGCGCCTTTCGTTCCTTAGCACCATATTTGCCCCGATGAAGCTGAAGAATCTCGCCCAATAGTCTCTCCACAGTTGCGTCGATGGATCGAAATATGTGAAAGAGGCTGTGGTTGATGGCGTTGACGGCACGGCAGAATGAATTCCACCTTGCAGCTTCATGGTAGCGTCCATTTGTTGGTTGTGTTGCCGACACATTTCTTCTTTCTTCTCCTTGTGACGTTCTTCCGCCGACTTCATTTGTTGGTGTGGCAGGCTAATCAGTATTGATGTTCCTTCCAATGTGGTGGTTGGGTTAGCTGGAATCACGGTCTTCTTCTGTCGTCGGTGATCTTTGTCGCAGCGTTGACGTGGGTCTTAGCCTTGACTTGGTTTTGACGTTCCTGTAAAGACGTGGGTCGCAGCGTTGACTTGGTCATTCGCTTCTTCAACGTTGGGAGGTTCTTTCAGTGATGTGACGCGGCGTGATTCAGATCCAAATCAGTGCCGCAATGTGCTCTGTTGTATCTGGACACACAGAGTAATGAAATAACGTTTATTAACAGGAATAACACGACAGTTGGATAGCAAAAAGTCTTAAGTCGTTTTCCTGCATACCTATGACACGCAAGCACTTATATACTTTTCAACAGTACATCTAGAAACTTCTACGCAACACTATATAACACAATTACATCACACAGCATCATTACAACATATTGGCGAACATTCCTGCACATGCGAGATCAATGCGCTCCCTGCGCCCGCCACAACGGGCATCCCTGCGCTCGGCGCCCCCCCACGAACGCATCCCAGCGCGCAGCAGGGAATACTAGAGCCACACAAAGCAACAGTATGCGACAAACCCTTGTTTTCTCCTTCTTTCTCAATCTGACGTGTTCAGAAACTTCTCAATTGCAGGGGCTTCCCAATGTTTAGATTTTTTACAAAGAATGACTTGACTTGTTAAACTGCAAACTTTTGCAATTTTATCGGTAGCAAATAGTTCAATTTTATGGTATTTAAATTTGTGCAAATATGTTGTCTTGCATTTCAATAATTTATTAGCATCTTCCAATTGCAAGGCATATATTTAAACATGAAATCAATGAATAAAACTTAAAAATTCGTCGAAACATTATGTGTTTTGGAGTCCGTTGCCTTTGGGTGTACCGTTAAATAATAAAAGACATTAATTTAGCAAAATGCAGGTTTCTACCCTGTAATTGTTGAACTCTAAGATAAACATAATGACATACTATCTTACGTTGTAGGTAGTGATAGGTTTCACATTCGAATCGTACAAGAGACTGTGATAGGTTCTATATTAGGTAGGATGCACCATCAAATGTAGAAAATCGGAAATAAAAGTTTCGATATTTTAATTAAAATTATCCAGAGATTATATGGCTAGTGTTTCGAATTTGTTGCTACTCCAATTATTCGGCAACCGGTCGACGTATTAAGCTGAATTTTTTTTGTTGGGCGCGTTTAAAGCCACGCCTCTTGAAATACAACATTGTGCATGTTCGGGAGTAGGGGTCAACCCGCATCATGTTTCAGGCTAATTAAGCCCGATTGTTGACATTATCGACGGTAGCTATGTTATAAGGTAACTGATTTAGCTTAACTTTTCACAGCGGATGTGTGTAGCTTGCATGTCAAAACAATATCGCCGCGACATGCATTCGCACGAAAATTTATATTTTAGTGACAAATAGAAGCAAAACTGGCTGTAGTGTCTTTTTGAAGCTAGATCTCAAACCTTGTCTAAAAGCAGTAAATAATATATCATTCAAATCGCGTTGATGAGCAGAGTCGAATAGTGTCACAATACG
>JASANE010002111.1:0-24662 GCA_030248225.1 Trileptium ribeirensis
TGAAAGTTATGCCAAGGTTGTAATAAATTGTTATAAATGCTTTGAACCATAATTATTTATTGCAATTAGCGATACAACCTTAGCAAATTTTAGTCAATACACTAAAACACTGTATAAATATAAGGTTGGAGCAATAATTTTAGATCGGACAACTGCCGTCGCCGATAGTGCTCAAAGACTACGTGATGCAATGGCTCGATACGCATAGGAAAGAAAAATAGCCATATTAAAACTGTGCTAGTGTGGTAATTATTTCCAGTCGAAACACTGAATGGTAACAGTAATATACAAAACTGACTAGCTTTACCGCATTGTTACAATCTACGCTGTCTGTTGTGTTACGATGGCAGAAGTGTCCAGCGGAATAGCTTAGAGGTGTTGCCAATCCAATAAGAAGCGTGTCCATGCTATCCGATTTCTCGGACGTGGTTGTGATTGTACGATGAAGCATTATACGAGCGAACGTCTATAATGTGAGGAGTTAATTTTTTTCGATTATTCGTTGTTTATTATTTTGTCGGTGATCTGTCGGGTTGTAAATTCGGGTTTAGTTGCGACAACTCGGGATGACACAATAATAGTGTTGCAGGTAAACAAACTATTTCATTCGAAATAGCATTATATATCTGGAAAAATATTTACATAGCTTAAAATAAAATTGTAAGTAGTCACTGCGCCTCCAGCATGTAAGTTTCTTTGTTTTGATGTCGAAATAACTGTTTTGTTGAATCTTCATTATCAGCACTGAATTTTTCGTTGTCGACCTAAAATTCGGGGCGGTAATGGATCGTCTGTTGGGACATGAGGTCACCAGGGCGAATAGGATCGTTCCCTTCTTCCATCTATTCTGGAAGCTTGGTGTGTTGCGGGTTCTCAACTTTTTATTGCCTATTTCTTTGCCCTATTTGTGGTTATTGGTTACTAGTTTGCTACAGTTACAACCAGAATCGAACAAAATATCACACACAAATCGAACGAAAACGCAATCGATCGATCTTCGTTTAAACGAAATTCGTTAAATTAAATGCAAACTAAAATTTTTTATTAAAAAAATTTTATTTCAACACTATTGAAATTCGTTAAATTGAAAGCAAAAACATTTTTTATTTTGACGCAATCGAAACTCGTTAAATTGATCGACTTTCGTTTAAACGATCGATTTTCGATTAAACGCAAACGATCGAAATCGAACGAAGCTTCGGTCGATTTTTGAGCACTTAATTCTGATTGTAACTAACTGTATAACAGGTAGGCAATTTTACGCACTATGATGTATATTTGCAAGTATCCTTTCTAGTTTGTAATAACTGTACATATGTCGCGTGTCATCATCATACAACCCGACTTTTTTGTATAAAATATATCATAACGTCTATGTATCTATCGGTCTTCTCTTCCCTATTAATATCGCATCAAGATTACACAGCAATGTCAAAACATACGTTTGCTGATCGAGGTCGTGTGGCGCAATGGTTAGAGCGCGGATCTCATAATCATGAGGTTGATCGTTCGTGCCCTCCAATGCACATAATCTTCCTGAGCAAGAGACTAACGCCACGTTCCGCTAGGGTTTCCCCTGTAAAATGGGAATGAGCTTGGTCGGAAAAATAATAATGTTTTCTTGTCAAAAGTGATATCCCTTCACGGCTTGTGCTTCGGCAATAATTCTGGCTACAATTGCCATGAAACGGGACATTACAAAACCGCACCTTAATTAAAATTTTTGGATCGATAATACCTATTCTGCATGACTTATGCTTAAAATCGGTGTTTACGTTATAAATTGACGCCATATGGAAGTTTTGTCGGCGTACAGCCTGCGTATCACTGTTAACAATATAGTGTGCAACACAGCATCGTTAAAATATAAGTAGTAATTATAATATTGTTTCGGACACCATCAACATCTCCTGTATGGTGCCATGAACACTGTGAAATTCTAGCTAGCGGTGAAGAAAGACCTTTATAAAGGTAATTTTACATTAAAAGTAGTACTGAGCAGGGCAAATTTTGTCCATGCACTTCCATGCAAAGCTTCAAACGGTATACAGAATTTCATTCGTTCGAAAAAATTAAATTTTGTTCGGCATCTAATTGACATTGTAGCGTGCATCGTAATATTTTTTGCCAGTTATTATGAATTTTGTTCAACAGTGTTGTTCGGTTTGGGTTCTCCAACGTGGAACTTAGGAGCCTATGCCATTTTAGGTGCTCCGTGGCAAAAGGACAAAATCCAGTCGATGATACCTACATTTTGCTTTATTTTTTGTTCGATGTTTGTCCGGCTTGTAGTATAATCATGTAAGGATATGTTTAACACTCTTGTCAGGATTCTTCACAGAAAGAGCTGCTGCACACCTTTTAGTTAGCGTAAACGGTCGGTGTTATCGCACAAGGGTAAATGTGAAAACGCTGTTGTTTTACACAGCTTTTTACCATAGCAGATCAGCGGCACTTACCATATTTATACTAAAGAGTTAGGTGAAAATTTTTTTGTTCTGTTTGTTTTCAATTCAAGCATATTCGTTTTTGCAATATTAATGTCGTTTATGATTAATCGAAAATTAAGTTAATATTATCAAGGGCTCATGATGAACCGAACCATTGCAGAAGAAGGATTGTGACACTCATGCCACACGCCTTGTAGCATGACACGGTCCATTTTTTCGTTAGTTGGTTCGTTTTAGCGTGACAAGTTTACACTTTTATCCTGTCTCCCCAACGTTCGATCTGTCTCCTCCCAACATTTGTTCTGCCTTTCAACATCTGCCGAATTTAGATTTTTGCTTGAATTGTAACAAAAACCTGTGGGCGGATTGGCAGAACAAAAATTGGAAAGAGCCGACAAAAGTGAGGGGTGGTGAGGTGGGATGAACGTGAATAATTTGTAAATTTGTCCCATCTGGGCGAATTCATAATAATTTACATATCTTATGACTCCCTTTGTCCTATTCAGTAATGCGATCAATTTGCCCAGATTGCCATTGCGGCTACAGCTGGGTCTGATATAGATTTTGAATTGGTTACAGTATTAGTTACGTATGGTGTCCGTTATAGTTAATTCGCGCCAAATTGCTAGCTAAGGGCGTGTTCGACGGTGTCAAGGAAAAATGTAGTAGCTAGGGGTGTGTGGTACAACCTCGGCAATTGATTTACGGTATGGATGTCACCCTGACTGTCTATAGGGTTGGGTCGTGACTACAGAGGTCAAAAGCTCCAAACAGTGGGGACATTATGGCGTGAACGCCGCATAACACAACACACAAGTCTCAAGCTTTCGATATTTCCGAATCTGCTGAATCGCTTGAGTAGACGTGTTTTATAATCTGTTCGTGGCAAATAAAGTTGGTAAAACATTGACATGAAGGTTAAGCGTTCACTACCTCCGGATCTGCTGAATTGCTGTGTTGTATAGTTTTTTAATCGGATAGGGGTAATAGAATTATTGACCTTGCCTCGACACACCATCCTTAGGCAGCCTTTCTGACAAGTTTTAGGCAGATTTATTGTAGAACTTAAACGGATATATGAAAATGTAGCGCATATTCATAATCAAAGCCATTAGGGGTCTGGTTACAAAATCGACATATTGTACATCCGAATCGCAACAAATCTTGATCACAGCTGGACACAATGCGACGTTTATATTATAATGTTCCACTGTTTGGAGCTTGTATCACCCTGCAGTCACGGATTTACCGTATAGCCAGGGTGTCACCCTATGTCGTAAAACAGTTTCTGATGTTATGTGACACATCGCTAGCTACTACATTTTTGTTTACAGCGTGGTAATAGCTACGAGTTTTGCGCAAATTAACACACGCAGTCAGTCTGCAACAGGTAATGGCTTCCCAGTAAAAGGCTGGACTAGTTTTGCCAATGTCTCAAAATCTTGATCTGTATTTATCCTGTTGTGATCAGTTATTTTCTATGCCTACACCTTGTTTATTTTTACTAAAATTATCTTAGCTATTTTACGTTATAAGACATACAAATTCTGAAATACTTAGTCCCAACATGTAAACGGCCTGACTAATTTTATTCAAGTTTAGCAAAATACTATTAAGGATATGAAAATAGATTGTCATGTGAGCATGCGTTTTATTGGATATGCTTCCGTTCATCAAGCTAGAGGGTTTAGCTCTGAATCAAATTTTACAGCTTAATTTTACCCCATCGTTTTATGAAACAAAACTGACGTGTGTTTTTTCGGTTCCGGCTGCAGTGTCGCTCAGGTATTACAGTTTCTGTTATAGCTATTTAGCTCAATATTACACCGTCACGGCCAATGATGGCGAAGTGTTCCGCGCGGTTTAGACACACGGCGTGGCGTCTCACCCTCCAGACGATAATGTCCTGTTGCCTATGAACATCTATTTCATAGGTTTTGTGACACGAACAGTAGGTGGTGTTTCTTAAACTAGGATCAACATTATAAGGCTTTAGGGGTTTGCAAAGGTAAGGTAGTGTAGCTGTTTTTTTCTAAAACTGACAATCACTGTAGCAAGTTTTTTTAAAATATGACACTGTTTTTGCGACAATTTTTGTTAAATCGTCACAGTTTCTAGAGCAGTTTTTCTATAAAAATGACTCAGATTCTGTAGCAGCTTTTCTAAAAGTAACATAATTTTTGTGGATTTTTTTAAGCTGACATCTGTAGGTTTTTCTATTAGTGGCAGTTTCTGTAGCATGTTTTCTAAAAGTGATACAATTTCATTATCAGTTTTTCGAAAAAAGACTGTAGCAGTTTTTTTATTAAAATTTTGTCACAATGTGCAGTTCGCTGAACTCGACTCGTTGTGAACGCTGTACAAAAAGTTTTTACTCCCTTTGGAATTGCAGCATCGCTGGACTGCCCAGGCTGTGTTAGACATATTTCCCTTTTGTGTGTATGAATTATGTAATAATATAGTTCCTTTTTTTGAGTTTTTGTATCTTTTTTATAAACATTCACTTTTGTGATATATGTAATATATATACGTATGTTGTTTACTGTTGGAATCTGCGTTGTAAATATAACCATCTGTATAATGTAACATACATGTTTGTTTTTTTTGACGAATAAATTTTAGTCGATTTGTTTGTTTATTTTATGATGTGATGTCTTCAAAACTCAAAATAGTGATATTGTTTTTGGTAGTTTTCGAGTGAGCAGCTAGCACAGGCTGCAATGATTGTGTATATTCTTTTTTAACAGTAAAATTTCGAAGATAAATGCAGCTTCTAGAATTTTATAGTAGGAAATTATGTTTAAATGTACTCGTTTCCAGACGTTTTTTAGTCATTCTAAATATATTCTCAGATCGTATGTGTTGCTCCGTTTGGGTTTTTAGTCAGCCTCATTTTACACGAAGGGAAAAATTTGGACGTAAAGTTTTTCTCATAAAAATTGATCTAGTGTTCAATTGTTGTCTGCGGAAGCTTGTGGTTCCAGGGGGAAAAAACTGTAATAATCTTTAGGTTAGGTAAAAAAGTGGTTATAGACTAGGGGTCATACCTAACCTCATACTCTGTGCTGAGTAAAGTTTTACTGTTATCGGGCAGCTAGTTTCGCCATAAGTGTGAAGTGTTGCTAAATTATCGGAGTATTGGCCCATGTCGACTTTAGGGGCCGGTCGTTATGATGTTAGAAAAGAAGAACAGTCCCCCCCGGCTTGGGCTTAGTTCATGGGTCATATACGGACCTTAGCTTTGTCTATCGAGAATGTGGCCCACGTCACCTTTAGGAGCCGGACGTTATAACGTTAGAGAAAACAACGGCTTGGCGGCAGCCCCCCAAATTAGGCTTAGTACATGGCTCATATAGGGACCTTTAGCTACGTATATCGAGAACGGTATAGCATGCATTTCACTTCCGTCCCTAAAGGTTGCGTTGGCCAATGTAATGGCATGCATTATATTTCGGCCCCTAAAGTTGACATGGGCCGAAATGTTTATGTTCTCCAACTAACTGTAAAGCCGGTTTGAAACAGTGTTAACGTTAAATTCGCTCATTCGGGATTTGCCCAGGGTGCGCTTCGTGACCAAGGTTAATTTAGATCAACTCGCTTTGGCTTTGCTATATTATACATTCGGGCGTTAATTTTTAATATATACTCGATCTCGCTCTTTAGTAGCGTCATTATTCGGATTTAGTAAACTATCACTGCGTTTTGATGTCGATATGTGGTTTGCTTTAATCATTTTACTGCCTAACTTTCACTTTAAAACTACTGTTTTAACTAAGTTTTTCTGTAACTCTAAGTTAGGCAGGTAGATGACTAAAATCACGATATCGGCCTATGGTATGTGTTTATTTGAAGACTTCAGTTGAGTAATTTGCAGTTCAGAATAGCTAAATCTACAAGTAATAATGGGTGCGCACCCTTGTATGTGGATTAGCAGGCTTGAGTTCACCAATTCACATGTTGTACATTTCCATCGCATTGGGTTTGGGCGATCAAATTTTTTCTCCTGGTTTCTTAAATGTTTGTCATAAAGTTTCCGCAACTTTCGTTTAAGATATTGTATTTAGTTAATAAATGATAAAATTGTCCACTCGTGGGTGGAGAGATAAATATGTATTATCGAACAACACCAATCCTCCTATATAGACTAATTCGAATTTTGATATTGTGAACTTCAGTTGAGGTGTCAAATGAAATATATATCTACTCAGGACAATGATTTTGATTTCTTTACACCTAACAGCCATAATTGTTTCAATTTTTAAATGTTGTCTAATCAGAACGTAGTGGAGATTGTTTTGTTGCAGGGGTGAAATCTTTTAAATTCCGTGTGTGTGTGTGATCGGCCATAACTCCAGAACGCCTAAACCGATTTTCATGATCTTGAGCTCATTCGAACCGGCATAATCGGTTTACCGTGTACATCTCCAAGCGTTTTTTGATTTGGGGTCTGGTTCCGGGTTCAGGGGTCAAAATGTGGGTTTTTGGCCCCATTTTAGTACCATTCACGAACGCAAGGTTATTTTTATCTTAACTATCGAATTTTTTTCTCTGGGTGATTTTGTTTCTAGTAAAATGATAAATGCCGATGTCTCTTTTTTGTTTTTCAATTAAGGCTCCGGTTCTGGATTTATGGGGTTTGAGGTATGGCACCCTCATGGTTTCTCAACCACAATTTGAAATTTTGTTCTGACGTTTTGGGCGGCTAATAAGTTTTACCTGGGGGTTTTCGGGCATGGGAAACTCATTGCCGGTATTGGTTTTACTCTGCGACCCATGCATACAAGGGTATGGTGCCCCTTTGGTTCGGGGTCAGAGGTCAAAATGAGGGTTGAATTTGCTTGCGCGCAAAAGGCGTAGGTGTACCTATGCTTCACTACGTTCTGCAATCTCGATAGAGTTACTAGTTTTTATATATTTTCAGTCAGGCTCACATTTTTGAATTTTGGCAAACGTTATAGCTCACCAGCGCTTTTCGTTATTCCTAGCTTTTTTAACGAATTTTGTTAATTTTCAGCAGGGCGTGTTTTTGATATCGAGCCGATGATTACCAATTTTAAACAACGGTCCAACGGTATCCGTATGTTTGTCAAGTAATCGGCTACGCAGCTTTTATGCTCAGTTTATCTCATTTCAAAGGGCAATTTCAGTGCACATGTGATTATGACGGAGCATGCAGCGAAAACCTAGCTTTAATCAATATTGCTTTCAGTGTCTCTAGATCACTGAAAACATTATATCGTTTCTGTGGATGTCGTGTTATTATTTAGTGCTATTATCCTTGGCACTAGTGTTACCCTGGTTGTAAGTCACGTATAGTTCTTGTGTGTGCATCCTAAAGCTTGTCCTGTTCAGTAGTCGTTGGAAGATCTATTCTTTACAAAGACAAATTTTTGTCTGTAGGCTAAACTGTGTCATTTTTTCGTGTCTGGACTTTATGAAAATAAAATATATATTTGAAATGTATTTTCGATACCTTCGATTATGCATTGTATTAGCGATAAAATGCCAACAATCACAAATCATCAAGGTTTTGTGTATGTATATCAAAACATTTAAGTCGATTGGGTCCAGTTTATTTCGTAGTTATGATGACAATAGTTATTGAGCGGAGCTCGGCGAAGCCGAGCGAAGCGTTTTTATTTTCTGTCTGGCAGTAAAAAGGTCGATGTCCGTCCGTTCGGTCGTTCGTTCGGTCCGACGGATCTCAAGAACCACTGAACGGATTTTAAAGAACTTTTTTGTTTGAAAGCCTATCATGTCAGAGTGTGCACCTGATATTTCGGATTAAAAAATTTTGAGTGGTTAATTAGTAATTAGCTAATTAGTTAATTTTATGCAGCTAAAATAGACAATTTTGCAATATTTGTGTTATTTATTGAAATAGGATCGTTTCGATCAAGCCATTGTAGGGTTTTTTGGTCGAAGAATTCAAATATAATATTTTTACCAATGATAAAGCCCTATGCAATGTAGTTACAAGAACAAAAATTGAGTACATTCATAATGCCACAGCCCAAGCTCCGCTCACAAATGTAGTTCTACTACCGTCTAGTTATTATGACTCAAGTAACCCTGAGGGAGCATTACGTTACCACGTTAGAAAAAGGAGCCGCTTAGTGCGAAGGTCTCGGGGGGGTAGTCCCTGAGTTGGGCTTAGGTGTAGTGTATGTTTCATATAATGTCCTAAGCTTAGGTTTAGTACAGTCGTGGCCAAAATAAGTACGATCGAAATTTCGTTTAATCGATATCCATCGACATTTTGTATAATCGAAATCGATATACTATTTTGCACTTATAAATTTCTGGCTGCGACTGTATGTTATTATTGTTGTTATGCTTTTGACACATTTTCAGAATGTTTGTTAATTGCACTAGCAGTGCACATTCATTGTTGAATTGCAGCGCCCGCGCTCGCATTAACGTAAGTTTACGCGGATGCATGTTTGATTTTTGTGTAATTCTATATGTACATATTTCTAATGAATATAATCCAACGACCTTTTAACGAACAGAAGTAAAATATATTAATATTTCGCTAGGCGTTCGTGAAAAATCTGCAACTGCTAATTATTATTGTCAGTTCGTATAAGCATCGGTCAAAATGTTTTTATTTCACTTCCATAGTTCCATTTCTTATGGAACGCAGCGATTATGTAACACTAGTATTGTTTTTGTAGTATTCATTCTATAGTTCACGGGTCTTTGTCTATAGATTAACAATAATTAGGTTCAGGAGCCAAGGATTTAGGCGCGAACGGATATTAAATTTTTGTTTTAAATTTAAATTTTTAAGTTTTGAAATTATAGTTTTGAATTCGATTTGCTTTCGGTTCTAATTTTCAATCACTTTCTTGCATTAAAATAAAAATTTCAGTTTACTATCAGCTTTTACAATATGTATTTCAATATCTTCCAGTAATCGAAACCGCTGGAAGATCATAATATCGTTCTAACTTACGTTTCAGTTAGGTCGTACGCATTGTTACCTACGTTTCATCCGGAACAAAATTTTCTCTAGCAATTACAGCTGCATTCTTTTAGTAATACGATGTCGTCGGCATAAGCGGATTCGGTGAAACTTTATATCCACCAGGACACCCAGGAACTCTAAAGCTTCCGCAATCTGATTAGCATGTAACTGCAATTACATTTAGATTTGTATAAAGTAATTTTTAGTGTATTTATTTCAGCGCCTTTTGGCGTGTGGTCGGTTCGCGTCAACCTCGACAAGCGATAGCAAAGTCAAACGACTTCCAATCGATTCTGCATGGGCGGAAAAGGCAGCGAAACATTTGAAGGGTAAAGATGCGACAAGTCTAGTTTGGAAGACAGCTGAGGTAAGATTTAGAATAAGCACATGACTCGGTTTTTCAGGGGTAGCGTGGAATTTCGGCGTGGTTTGGTAAAAAATGATGTTCTTCGGATAATGGCTTGCCAAAATTTTGGGATCCACTGGTTAATTGCATAGCAAATTTTTGCTACCGCTGTCTAAAAACCTGTTACAAATTTTTTTTACAAAAATCCCGTTCCGGAATTAAATTTTCCTTCGAATCCTCTAAATTTTTTAAAATTGCTTTTACCCTTACTAAGGCCTTCTTCGAGCGTTTACGAGGCCCAAAATTTAATAGTATGCATTTTGTGTTCTTGAAAAAATCCAGCGTCCATGGTTCCGGATTCTTGTCACTTTGCAAATTTTTCAGCGAATGGACATTCTAGTCACATTGCTTGGAGGATTTTTACGAATTTTTTTAATTAACGCATCGTTGTGCCTCATGCTCATTTGCACATTGCTTTGTGTTTGAGTTGCTGCAAAACTTCTCTTCATATAATGTCACAATACAAATGCGTACTTATTAACGCTTTGGCATTTTGTGCCTCAACTTTGGTTTTGTAACACTTTTTAAATGTACTTGATGAAATATGATGGAGACCACCATTATTCAGAATTCTCTTTATGTATATGTAGCGTCAAAGTTACTGTTTAATACATAATTGTCCATAGCGGGGTTACCCTCTAAGCGTCGGATCCCTGAGGTTCCGTAACTACACTTACTCGCACCACAGAGTTGGGGTAGGTTTTAGGCTTGCAGCAACATTATGAAAAAATTTAAAGAAAGTTGAGGAAAATGGGGTAAATTATAAGAAAAAATTGGGGAGCTGGGGAAATTTTTTGATTACCCTTGGCCTACCATCTTCTACCACGTACACCCAAAACGTCTCGCCGAGAGCATCTACCACCTCTCCCTGAGTCCACGGAGCTTGGCCTTATTGCATAACCCTTAGATATTTTTGGGCTCGTAGTCCAAAAAAGATGTATTTGCAAAACCTTGACTATGATTCTGACCTGTCCACAACCATCCGAAAAGTGGGTTAGGGGAACTTTGGGGCCTCATGTTCATTCTCGTTAGGAAATTTCAAAGCGGCGGGATCAAATTTTGTTTAAAATACTAAATAGTTTCATATTTTCATGTAGTTTTACTGTCGTGCATATAGTTTCAAGCTATAAAACGCCGTTCTAGCATTGTGAATAGTTTTAATTAATGTTTAAAAACATCTTGCAAACAAACACAAATTTCCTGACATAAAAAATTTTTGGATTGAGTTCAACACCAGACGATGAATTATGAATGACAGGACCAGTACCAGAGTTATGAATATGTGCACCAGATCCAGAAGTGCCCGTAAAAAAAGAAAAACATGATATTTTTAAGCCACCATGTAGTACTAACACGTTGATATAACTAGGATATAATCCAAATTTATGCTTATTGATCGGAACTAAATTAAAAATTCTAAAGCTTCAAGGCGGGGGGGGGCATTAATTTTGCATGAAAATATTAATTATTCCCATATTTTCATGTTGCTTTAGTGCCGTAAAAGTATTTTCAATCTATATAAAACGATCTTTTAGTTACATATATAAATAAATAAATAACAAAAAATAAATTTTCAGACACAAAAATATTTTTGGGTTTAGTTGAACATGGGGGTTTCGACCAAGTGGGGGGCGGACATGGGGGAAAATCTCACGAACATGGGGGATTTGGAAAGCGGGGGTCCCCCCGCTGTGGACAGGCCAGCATGTTAGTAGTGCATGCTGGCTTAGAAAATATACTGTTTTTCTTTTTTACCGGCGCTTCTGGATCCAGTGCACATATATAAAATCGATGACATATTTGACTGTACTCAAATGGGGAACATCGTAGAAAAAATAATTTAATTGAAACTGCGGGATCGAAGCAAATGGAGTCAGAGGCGGATCATGACCTAATGGGGCCCTGAGGCCGATTTTTCTTGCGGGCCCCAATATATAAAGAAACACTTGTAATATGGTTAGCACATTTTATTTAAAAAATAGTGAGACAGTTGTAAAAAATGGATGGATGCTGATACGACATTATTATAACGGAAATCTGAAACAAATAAAAAACAAAAACACTGCTCAAAATATTTTAATAAATAATATCTAATATTTAAATAATATTTAATAATAATCTAATAATACCTAATAATATCTAAATAATATTTAATAATGATATTTTAAAAAATAAAATCGCTACGGGCCCCTTGGAGCCGCGGGCCCTGAGGTCGCGGCCTCATCGGCCTCCATTATGGTCCGCCACTGAATGGAGTTTCCACTCAGGGCGCTAGGAGGAAAAATCGTAAAAATTTTATTTTCCAGTTGCTGTCATTCATAACTTTTCGCTGTGTGGATAAATTTTTTGTTGGATAGCAAAAGTGGTGATGTGCTCCGCTTTAGATGAACGTGAAAAGGTTCAACCACGTCTGGTTCAAAATGGCAAAATCAGGTTTTTAAGGGTCCTTCATCAAATTTGGCCATACAGGAGGGTGCCATTGTTTCGTAACCCATATTTCGCGACACGGATTTCTGACGGAAATCGTTGGCACCAAACAGAATCATCGAGATCTACAATTTGTCTGCCACCGCTTTTTGTGAGACTACTCCCTGCACTGCTGTGAACCCGAATACGGCTCGACGAACCTTGCCAGGAAGACTGATTTTTCAAATTTGGTCAGGTAGCTGCGTGCATTTGCGTTACGACGAATGTCTGATATTTTATCAATCACGCTGGATGCGATGGTTTTGCTATCCTGAGTTTTTACTGTATTATACTTTTCATGGGGTTTGAAGGAGTTTATGTCCCGACTTCCAGAATGTGTGTTTTCAGTTGTTTGGTTATGTATTGCATGCAGGGCATTAAGAATTATTGTCTATATTGGTTTTTCAGTAGGCGGAATACGATAGCTTGGTTATCTAGAAACCAGCACGAAGTACTTTATGCGTTGTCAGTACGTTGTTTTCGTTGTTTGCAATGGGGGTAGACGAGGTTTTAGGTTTTTCGTCGGGTTCAGTGTTCCAGAGATTTAGGGTGGTGTGTACTCAAACACAACTTGTTACAGGTGATTACGCAAAATAACTAAAAACCCGCAAGCGAGGGTGAAACGGAGCGAGCGTGGTTTCATCAAGAAGGCCATTTTGTATAATCACTTGTAACAGGCTTTGTGTTTGATGTTTATATTACACTAAAACCTATGTAACCCTGATCCTGTTGAAAACTCAGTCCCGAAACCCATCGAAAGCACGAAGTATTAGTATTAGTCTTTAGATAACTAAACCAGCATATTGAAAACTCTATTCATAAAACATTTTTCATGCCCTGTACGCAATACTTAACCAATATACTGGAGACAGACTACATATATTCTGGCGACCGGGTTCATTGACCCTAAACCCACTGAAAACATCTGAACAGACATAAAATATTTATACTGGACTCAGAACAACCAAACCATCGAACTAATCTTACCGAAAAACCTATATACATCATTTTGGTGCTTTGCACGCATTACATAACCAAAAAAATGAAAACTCACTACTAAGGAACGACCGAATACCTAATTTCACCGAATACCGAATATTCGGCCCCTACTATTCGGTCGAATACCGAATAGTCGTTCGCAACACCTATGTATGATGAGAAATCTATAACTCTATAAATCCACCACTGTATGTACGTACACCATGCAACAGGTCGTTTTGTGTTGTGTTGCTGAGTCAGCGATAGTTTTTGTTCGATTAATTTTTTGCTTTGTGCTCTCGTTTGTGAGGTTGCAGTTATAATTTTGTTTTTATTGATTTTTTTATAACTTCATCATCTGGACAGCGGCGATAATTGGTGCGTGAAGTCATATCGTTAAAAAAGAGCGGCTCAGTGCGTGGTGTTCGTTGGCGGTAGACTTAGGGTTAGGCTTATGTAGGTATGTAGAACGACATAGCATGATGTATCACTTCACATTCACGATGTGTCAAAGAAAACGAACAAATCCTGCTTCATTTAGACCCCAAAGTATTATTTTCGCAACTATTATGGCAACGAGATAGTGTACGGCTGATGAAGAACATAACTGTGGTGATCAGAACATCCGATCCGGCTGCGAACTGAATTGATGAGTCTCAAACGCATCTTGTCTTACCAAAGTTGCAACACGTTGGACGTATTTAGCGGTTTGCAGCATCATTATCAGGACACCCGCCGTAAAATTAGGATATCTGGTTGGCAGAATTTGACTCTATTTTTCAACTAACAGCGGCCAGTCAACTATTCGGTATTCGGCCGAATATTGCCAACTATTCGACCGAATACCTACTATTCGGCCGAATACCGAATATTCGGTCGTTCCCTACTCACTATATTTTGGAAATCGGGTTTGTCGACCGTAAAACCGTTGAAACCCCATGAAAAGGTATAGTATAGTCAGGTTGAGCTATAGATAGCAAAACTATCATATCTGCTAGATATCCTAAAAATAAACACTCATTGTAAGGTAAAAACACGCAATAAGATCAAGAAAATTTAAAAGTCGCTATTTTTGGCAAAAGGTCGACGAGCCATATTCGGCCCCATGAAGGCCACAGAGAGTGGTCCCTCAAAAAAGTCGCGGTCAATTTCTTGATCTCAATGGGCTGATTCTGTTTTGCGATCTCGGCTTTTCGATGCGAAGCCTGTGTCGTGAGATATGCGTTGCGAAGGACTTGTACCTGTATGGCCAAAATTGGCAAAGACCCCTTAACATCTGTTTTTTACTATTTTCACCTTAAAGCGGCCCCGAATATGAGTTATGAATGACAGCGATAGACAAAAAGGAAATTTTTACGATTTTACCCCCTAACGCGCCCGGAGGTACCTCTCATCGCTTCGATCGCTCCGTTTATATAACTTATAAATGAAACCATGCTCCCTCTGTTTCACCCATGTGTGCGAGCTCTAGTGTATGATTCTTTGTTGTCAGGGCATCCCAATCAAGCCTATCTATACTCATACCGACACCGATCATCTTGCGAAAGAAGATATTCCCGGCAAGGCGCCGTTCACACGTGGCCCGTACGTTACAATGTACACTCAACGACCGTGGACCATTCGTCAGTACGCGGGCTTTTCAACGGTTGAAGAATCGAATGCATTCTATAGAGCAAATATTGCTGCTGGGCAGCAAGGGCTGTCGGTGGCTTTCGATCTGGCCACTCATCGAGGGTAAGTGTTGCTTTCGCCGCCTGAAACGCAGTGAAAGGACTGACAATATGTGTTGGTTCACAAACATTATTTAGTAGTTCCTCGAAGCGCACTAATGTTCTTATCTGCTAAAGGTTGAAATTCGGCGCTTGTTTTATTGAATGAGCGGCGTTGAATAGTATCAAGCATACAAAACTAGTTTTTTACTTTTGTTCCTTGTCCCGCTACGGAAGCCTGGCGTCCTTATGCAACTTGATATCAAAAACTGGTGATTTTGAATTAATTCGTCGTATTTGATAGAATGTACACGATTTGCGCTAGATGGTCTGGCCTTGTGAGTTAATTATGGATAGCTATTTGTGGTATCGTAATATTTGATTTGATTGCGGCTACCCATTAAACGTTGAGTCGGCAATGTTGTTTCAGGTATATCAGAATTTAGGGGTTGATCAGTGTCACATAGTATTTCCAAAATAAAAGGTTCAATCTCACCACGGTCAACTCATTATTATGTTCAGCGACATTCAATAAACTCGGTGTACAGTACCCGCCGGAAATGACAGTTACTCGATGCTCGCTCGCTCGAGTTGTAACAGGAATTCCTGGCGCGTACTGTCGCCCAAATATCGAAATATGGCATAATGTCAGGGTCATTAACTTCTTTATCAAACTGTCTTGTAGTTGTAGGAGACAAACAGAGGATCTGAATAACTGTTACATTAGATATTAACGGTAACTTTTAAAATATATATGGTTTCAAATCACAATAATTTCTTAAACAAACTAAAATTATTTCTATATTTTCATTCTAACATTCTATATTTTCTCAGCTACGATTCCGATAACCCGAGAGTACGAGGGGATGTTGGAATGGCTGGCGTCGCGGTTGATTCGATCGAAGATATGAAAGTTCGTTTTCATTTTTTGAATCCTAGCGAGCGAAGCGAGTTGAGCTTCCACTGGGGGCGCTAGGTTAACTATATTGTGAAAATTTATTTTTTCTGCTTCTGTCATTTATATTTTTGGATGGACGGATTTTCACAATGTTTTATTCGATAGTAAAAAGAAATAGGATGTGCTCTTTAGTTGAACGCGAACAGCTTTGACCCTATCTTCAGGGTCAAAATTGCAAAAAAATGGTTTTAAGTGTTCTTTGCTAAATTTGGTCATATGGGTACCAGATTTCGAAGCCCTTGTACGATATTATTTCGTTCGAAAGTGACACTCATTTCTGGCGAGTACTGTAGTTTGGTAGATCACAGTAAAAAATTCATATCAGAGGTTTTTAGATTATGCTGAATACAATAATTTGGTTTCCAGTGTGCAATTTCATGCCATTTCATGGGTTTCCAACGGCTTTAGAGTCAGTGAGCCCGGTTTCCAGAATATATTGTCTTCAGTTTTTTGGTTGCACATTGCGCACCGGTCAACAAGAATTGTGTATATAGGTTTTCTGTTGGGCTGAATACGATGGTTTGGCTACCTAGACCAACACAATTACTTGATTAGTTTGTTGTTTTCATTGAACAACAGGTTTTAAAATTTTCGATGGGTTCAGGGTTCAAAAAGTTTAAGGTGGTATATATATACATCAAGCATAACCTTTTACAGGAAATTAAACAAAATCATAACTTAAAAATGAAACCACGCTCGCTCTATTTTACCCTCGCTTTCAAGTTACTAGTAATGTAGTTTTGGTGCATATGTTTAGATATAAATCTGTAGATGGTTATACCAATCCAGTATTTGATCGATGGCTTATAACTGGCGTTCTCGCTGTATTGCGCTTTATGCCAAAACGAGTGCTGGTGAACCGCTTAAAATTATGAAAATATTTCCAGTTATTTGTATTTGTAATTTGTATTCTAGTTTCTCCAAGTATGGGGAGGGGAGTTCAGGAATATCGACCTTTTTTCAGATTCCTTCCATGGTAAATTTTGGCTCTCTGTATTTGATGCCTCAATGTTCCCTCAGGCACTTTTCTGTACGACTTAAAATTACCAAATTTTTCTCAAATGAGATAAAAATATGCAAATTTTACATATTTTGGCTAAAAATCCGTAAATTTTTCCCTACGGGGCTAATAAAAAATCGGTAAAATTCTCATTTTAATATGTAAAAATGCCATTTTTTGCTAGAAGGTCTCCCAAGGTCATACGCCCAGGTATAATTTTGGTATTTTGGAGAAGCTAGTGTATTTAGGGCGGGAATTTCCTCAAATAATGATCACCAATGTTGTTTGCCCAATGCATTCAATGGGTTTTCACAACTTTTCTATTGGACCTGTAGTGGAATATAACAGTGAACCTGGCCTCGTGTTTTCGCTCTCCAGTGATTATTTTCTGTCGCATGCCCTCAGAACCAGCACAATTTGCAACCTCAAATTTAAGTTACCATCTTACTCAAAGGCACCAGATTGAAAAAAAATTATTCTACAGAATGGTTTCAAGCTAGGTGTATGTCACAATGCAATTGTTTGTCTGTTACCAAACCAGTCGTTTTTGAGGTTATAAGCCACAGACTAAAATATACTTTAAAAAGTGAACTTCAAAAAATTTGACTAAGTTTCGTTCTTGCTGAGGTGAACGGTGGGCTTATAGAATTGTTTAACGTGTTGAAACTACATCGAACGTGCGATAGTTAAAGTTTTAGTTTTTAAATTTTGGAACACGAATAACTGAGTTTTTGGTGACGGAACTGTTGTATAAATATTATCAGGCAAATACAGCGTTTTAGCATTAGAAATAGTAGGTAAGTAGCGTTCAGAAATATTTGCGTCCAGAAAACATAAATTTAAAGACTGACCCAGCTTTTCACGGTGAAATTACCATTTTTCCCTTAGAATGGGTTTGGCTTTTAAATAGGGTTTCAAGATTTTCTCTATATTATTTTAGCAACTCTTCGATGGTATCCCGCTGGACAAAATGACGGTTAGTATGACAATGAACGGTGCGGTAATTCCGGTGATGGCTATGTATATTGCAGCCGCCGAGGAACAGGTTGGTTGTGAGTGATAATAAAGCGTTGGTAAAATTAGACATCAGGCAAGATTTATCTACAGTACTCTCCACTTATGACCGTTGCTCGCTCAGCCTTTTTCGGAGGTGCACTAAAATATTTTTTTATTTTTTAAACTTTTTATGTCAAAATGTCAGCCTTTTTCGGAGGTGCACTAAAATGTGTTTTTGTTTTTTTTTTAACTTTTTCTGTCAAAATGTCAGCCTTTTTCGGAGGTGCACTAAAATGTTTTTTGTTTTTTAAATTTTTTTCCGTCAAAATGTCAGTTTTTTTCGGAGGTGCACTAAAATGTGTTTTTGTTTTTTTTACTTTTTCTGTCATAATGTCAGCCTTTTTCGGAGGTGCACTAAAATGTTCTTTGCTTTTTAAATTTTTTTCCGTCAAAATGTCAGCCTTTTTCGGAGGTGCACTAATATGTTTTTTTTTGTTTTTTTAAACTTTTTCTGTTTAAACTGAAATCTTGCTAACCAAACAAAATATTGTTTGCTATTTGGGCAATTGGGATGAAATTAAAGAATTTTTATCCTAAAAATAGCGAACTATTCTCGTGTTGAATGTGACCTTACGTGATTTTTTGGCACTTTGGGCCTATTTTTGACATGATTCACGATTTATTGAAGTTGAGTGAACATATCTCGCTAACCAGGAAACATTCAAATATCCTATACGAGAAATTTTTCGTATTTGCCCGTAGAGTACGTAAATTCTCAAGTTCATAGAAAAGAAGGATAACATATTGAATTATTTCGCACAAATCATATAGTCACCCAGTCGTGTGTTTTACTAATTTGGCTAAGTATGTCAAATCTAAATGCTGCTGTGCTTACGGCACAACCGAATTTTCACTGTTCATTTCTTGTGGCTGTTAATAAAATATGGCTTCCTTTGTTATATAAGGCTCCAGGATTTATTCAATTTTAGTTTTTGCCTTTTTGATTTTTCAAATTTTGTTACCTAAGAGCTAGTGTTTTTAGTATATAGTTGGTATTTTGTTGACCAAGCGGCTCTGTGTATTTGTGTTATTATTATTAGGGTGTCAAACAGCAGCAGCTAGCGGGTACCATCCAGAACGATATATTGAAAGAATTTATGGTTCGAAATACATATATCTATCCACCGGCGCCATCGATGCGTATTATCGGCGATATATTTGCATATTTAGCCCACGTAAGCTTTATTAAATAATATAATTAAATCGACTAGGTTTTTTTGTAATTGCGGTATCAGTGAAGTGTGTGCTGAGTACTTTCAGGCAAGGTATCTTCCTTTTTGATTACAGATTTTGTATAGCAATAGTACCAAAAGTGGAGTTCTGCCAATTATTCCATTGTAATACCCATTTGTTTATTTTGGAATCTGCCAAATTGGGCACCATTGCTTGATATTGTCTTTCGTGATATGCAAGAATCTCCGGATACAATTTCATATCCTGATATTATCCGCGACTTTGGGATAATCCGAATATCCTAACATTGCGTTTCACGACGAGAAGCAAAACTGTTCTGGTTGAAAACGACAAAAACTTGACTCGAGAGTTTATCGAAATGATCTATTTATAGATATGTTTTCACGTGGCCGTCTGGAGAGAAGGTTTTCTCGTTATATCTATATATTTTGGATTTGGGTGGTGAACTTTAGTGTGTACTATATTTACCATAGACCAAGCACAGGAATACACGTCATTCGGTTTCCTGGTTTACTGTTCAATCGGATTACATGGTTTTTTAAAAACTATATGGGTTTTTCAAAAAAATGGGCTTTTCGAACTTTTGCTGTTCCTTTCGGATTGGAGATATATGACTTTCCACAGAGGGGTGGGAGGAGAGAGGTGCTATGGCAGTGAAATTTGGTCCATTTCAAAGCAATGCAGCCGTTTTATTAGTTCAACCTTCCTTAGCAACCCTAGTTTAATCGTATATTTTAAAAAATCACAAAATCGTATTTTCAGAAGGATTATAAATTTTTGATCATTATTATTCCAAAGCTTTAAAATTTGCATGGTTCAAGGTAATATTCTAAAACAATAGAGTCTGTACGCTATAGGTACCCGCGGCTATCAGCGAACTTTCTGAAGGCATAATAGAAACTTTGCCTCTTTTCGGGGGTGTGAGGGAGCGTTTTGCTAAAAATAGCGCATATTTCCCGGTACACAAATTTCTCGCTCCCCAGGCGCCCCTGTTCAGTTCCCTCAGGTACTTTCGAGATAGTTTCGGAATGCTAGAATATGGTATTAAGAACGCATAACTTCATAGATTTGGATCCAGACTGAGCCAGTAAGGAAACGATTTCCTATATTTTTATAAAGGTCTCGCAACGTAGGTTGCCATTATATATTCTTGTGCTTGCTTACAGCTTAATTACATCCCAAAAGCATTGCAATAAACCCGGAATAGTAAGTCTGTTTTGGCAACCACTATTAATATCCTATGTAATGCATTTATGATTGCAAATCACCATGGAGCCACCCAGCATTTGCCAGAATATAAAGATTCAGAATATTCAGAGAAAGGGAGTGAAATATTGCCAGAAACAGCGCAAATTTTGACATAATGTCGTAGTTTGAACAAAATAGTTTATATCTTAAGAATTCAGGGATTAGATAGATTTTGAAAATGGTACCCTGTCATGTTACATATTTGTTGCTGAAAAGTTCTAAATTCAAATAAGCACCTTCAGATGCCACAAACTTCCATGGTCTTTACGAAATTAGGTATTTACCAGCGGCTGTTCGGACTTCAACTTACAGGTTGGCACCATGGCACCAGTCCCGCTTTTCTAGTTTGCAGTTGGGTTCTGACGATAGCCTGCAACCACATGGAGATCTCCAAGATGCCAAAATATCTGAAATTTGCAATTTATTTTACCTAAATTAGTGTTAGGTATAACACGACATGATGCTCACTAAAATGTAAAATCTGTTTACCAAAATAGACTTAGTGTGAGCAAGAGTGTATTAGGGAAGAGTATGGTACTTTCCTGCACTCATATGTAAAACCCGTGTTTGATGGCGCTGCCGTTTTCGGCCTGACCCCCCCCCCACCCAGTTTTTGGGTGGGGTCGAGATGCACTGGGGGGTCCGACCTCGAAAGGTGTCCGAGCTAACCCCCCGAATCTGGGGGTGAGTGCACCGCGACCCCCCAAAAAACTGGGGGGGTTCAGGCCGAAAACGCGCGCATCATCAAACACGGGTGTACATGTGAGTGCTGGGAAGTGTCATACTCTTCCCTAATGCACTCTTGGTATGAGTTACACCATAAATATGGGCGCAAAAACGTCTTATAAAAGCAAAATGTTTGTTTATGCCTCAAATCCTCAATACATTACAAAATACAACTGTAATAGTGAATAGCGTTGTCATTTCACGCTACGATGTCCTTTTGTCCCAGAAAAAATGACTAATAACTTTTTTGGTCCAATTATCTTCGTTTTTACTCCATATGACCAAAAATCGTCAAGGATTCCGAATTTGAGGTCGTTATAGTAAATGAGGTTTGGCCGAGGTCCTTATGTCAAAAATAAAGCGTATTATGCCTATTCTTGGGTCGAACTTTTCACTTTTAAAATACCGGGGTGCCGATTTATAGCTGTTACTAAATGTAAACGAAACGGCCATAAACGGGAGCTTTTTGTATCGATAGTTTAGCCTATGGGAAGTGTTATGCAAAAAAATTACAATATTCCCTTTGCCAGACATGTTAGAATGCCAGAAGTAGCTGGTGATCGGGAGGGCTAAATTCGGTCGGGGGGGGTAAAATTATTTCTTTACGTTCAAAACCACTCAAAAATTCTAGAAGCAACACTCAACTGTCTTTCACATCATCCACTCTACATTATTTCATCCAAAAATAATGTGGTCGGGGGGGGTGGGGTAAATTAGGTCGGGGGGGGGGTAAATTTTAAATTTTTTTACGTTCAAAACCACTCAAAAATTCTAGAAGCAACACTCAACTGTCTTTTTCACACAATCCACTCTACATTATTTCATCCAAAAAATTATATGGTCGGGGGGGGGTAAAATTCAAAATAAAAAATAATTTTTGTGTCATATCTGGCCGAAATGCAGTGCCACAATGACGAACTAAACGCGCGAAATTTCATCGAAGTACCGTCACATGGCCCATTTTTCGAAATGTGGCGGGGGGGAGGGTGGGTAAAAGCCTGAGATCAACAAATCGGCCGTGAGATGGAGCTAAGATCGTTTCACCATTCTCTTCCTCATGGGAATGAACCTTAAAAGACAAATTAATAGAGTTGTGCTCACTCCACCATACCCCAAACTTGCAATGGTCGGCAGGGGGGTGTAATAAAATGTGCTAAAATCGATCTTTTAACGGTGGCGCCGGGGTAAGTAACAAGAAGCCACTGGGTTAATATTTTTTCAAAAGGTACCCAGGGGATAGGTATGGTCTATGAATAACGTTTATGTACTGTGCATAAGTAACGAGTAATGACAAAAAAAGAATGTTGTCGGGAAGGGGGTAAAAATGGGGTTCATCCATGTCGGCCGCTCCCACTCTCCAGGATTGGTGTAGACATGAAATTTGTGTAACTAAAAACGTAGTGTAGACCTCACTAATTCAAAAGAATTAAGGCCATAATTGCTAACATCGAGCCACACCATTACCCGGAAAAAACAGGTCGTAAAATTAGTCATTACGGTTTTTTTCAATTTGGGACCTATGTGGATGTCCAGCCCTTATGGCGGGGGTGAGGCCAAAAAATTTTTGTTGTTTAAAATAGCTCAGTAATGAGGCTTCCTGGCGTAAATAACATTTTTCTGTCGAACCGTTTTTGTGCTACAGAGCAAAATATCCGCTTTACCCACCCCCCCCCCGACCAAAAGGACATCGTAGCGTGAAATGACCACGATGTCTGGTTTGCAGTTTTTGTAGTAAATTAAACTTCGAAATTTTAAGATATGGTTGTCCATATCCGGATTGTCCGATATATCCCACAATTTTACCTGGATATCCGGACATGGTGAATCATATCGCTGATTGTCACTAGCTGCCTTTGTAGCTATTTGGCTCTCTTTAAAACAAGTTTGATGAGTTGTGGTTAATTAATCATGCTCACAACATTGGAGACTGACTAATAAACATTGATATGTATAACTGCTTTTTTCATTAACTGTTGCAAAATCCATTGGAAAACGTTTTAGCATTTCCGCATACTACATGTCGCTACGCGTTCGGGTTTCTATTGATGTCAGCCAGTTTTATGATTTCTATCCATTCATAAAATTATGGAGATTATGACTATTATTAGATAGAAAGAAACGAAGATTTTATTGCTTCGTTTAGTGAAAGGACAGTTAAGCAAAGGGGCTCCATTTTTCGGAGCTCATTGTATAGGATCAATAACTAATTCCAGCGAAACTAATATGGACACTGCAAGCTAAGAAGGTGAGGTAACGTAACTTGAAACAAAGAAACATTTTTGCCTCCATTATCGCTTACGTTGCGCTAGAAACTGGATACGCGTTTAGTATTTTGGTGAAGAACATGCCTTTAATTTCATGGCTAAGCGGTATGACATTGGTATTATCGTCTTTTGTGTTGGTGGGTTTGAGCTCTGGATGGCGGTTGGCTGAACAATCAGGTTTTGGAAATTTTCGATTGTTATAAATATTTATTTTCATTAGCATATGCCGAAGTTCAATTCAATCTCAATTTCTGGTTATCATATGCAAGAAGCTGGCGCAGACGCGGTCTTGGAACTTGCATTTACGATTGCTGATGGTCTCGAATACTGTAGAACAGGTTTGTATAGTCAGTATGGTGCTTAGCATCCCACGAAGACCCATTTAAGAGGGGGTGGTGGACAGGGCTCGAGTGAAGTGCCGTGCAAAAAATTAAGGTAGTCACGGAACTAACTGTACCGGAGTTGCCAATCCAAGTATTCCATTTCCGACTGTAATTTTTTGAGCAAACACGTATGTGGGAGGTTAATATACATTCAAGTGTACAGTCTTGACTAAGGTAGGGCCTGCGATGCTTATTGGGGGGTGTGCGATATACCATAAGCAAGCTACTGTATGTAGTTGACTGTCTTACGTTAGAATATCGTGTAATATTGCGCTATTTCTTAACAGTTTGTAATCTAGATAGAATAAGCTTTGTATAAAAAAGTTTATACTATCGTAATCTAGATAGAATAAGCTTTGTATAAAAAAAGCTTATGCTATATAGATATCTAGCTAAAAAGATTTTATCTTTTTGCGTTTAGTTAATAAGCCAGTTTCAGCGGAATACTCTGCGTTTTTAAATGTATTACATAATTATTGCGTCTTTGTATTTACCCTATGGTATAAGTTAAATTCGTGTTCCGCTGCAGATTTACAAATCGTTTCTAAGCTGTGTTGGTAAAGTTCAACTACCGTGTATGTTTAATTCAGCTACAGAATCGAGTTTGTTTTAGTGAATGTGCCCTAAGAGGAGAGAGTTTAGGTGCACATTGCATTTTCGCGAAACCCATAGATAATACATATAGAGTTTCGTACATTTATTCTGTTAAAAACCTGTTAGGCAGTAGTTTATGAAATTTTTAGCTTCGCAATAGATTTGTGTATTAGTTATTTTGTCTTTTATGTCATCAGAAGACGTTTTTACTGGCGCAAAGCAAAAAGACTTTCCGGAGGCCTATAATCAGGAGAGAGTCT